>VDFB02345376.1:451230-511545 GCA_007258455.2 Sequoia sempervirens
TTTTGCTCGTGGGAGATATTTTTGAGTTGAGTTGACTTCAAATAACTCACTATGACTCTTTGGATTCCTTTTTGTATATAGGAGAAAAGACTTAGGTTTTTTCTCAGTTCTTTCCTTTTTTCTCTCTTGTGCATTGCAGAGAGAAAAGGGTTGTAGCTCAATTTACAGTTGATATAGCAATAATTTATTTTTAGCAGTTGATTTTGATTGAAATTTATTGTGTTTACATCTGAAAACCTTTAATTTTTGTCTCATTCATAGGTGTATGTACACAAATCAATTTAATATCATAGGTCATAGGTTGTGCAATTGTTTAATCTTTTCTTTCAAGTTGTGAAAACTTAGTTTTTCCTTCATAAAAGATATTGATTTCTCAAAGCTTGTTTATGAAATACTTGTGTGATTTAGCTATTCAAATTAAGATGTGTAAGCGGATACATTGAAGAGTACTTGTGAATCAAGTTGCATGTTCAGTAGTTATTTAGGTGCATCACCATCCTACTAGTTTTAGTTTTTACCATTCATCTTAATCCTTCTATCCCTTTTCCTACATATGTCATTACTTTCATAGAAAAAATCAAAAGGGAACTAGCCCATAATTTGGAGATTCACCTTCATTATGAGCAACCCATAGGCTCGAAGGCATTTCCATGTTACAGAGGATTGTTGAGCTTTCCAGCTTTGCATTTGGGTGCAATCCTACGTGTTAACAATAACCTTTTCCTTCTCAACATTATTGTTGTGCCCTTAGCACACACGCCCATTCGGAACGGGGACCCTCTTTTCTTTTCTTTTGCCTTGCTGGTTCGTTCTGTCGCTACCTCATTTTGTGTGCCCCATTTTGGTACCCTTAGTGGTCAATGTTTTTCCAAAGTCTCATCTTGAGTTGACTGTGTTTCATCCCCTCCGTTTTGGCTAAGTCCTGGTGCCTTGCAGACTCTCCTTGGTAGTTTGCTTCTGCCAATGGCTTTGGGGCCTGGCAGGCTCGCCTCGCCGAGTTTCCACCGGGTGCTCGTCGTCCCGAACGGCGGAAGGCTCCCGCCTTCCCAAACCCCGAGACCCAAACCCTTCTTCGTTGTCCGCTTAAGTTGAGAAAGTTTTTCAACTGCTCTTTCCCCTGTCGGGCCCGACCATCCGGACCTGTGCCCGGAACTCCGTGCTATCTTCACCGTTTCCGACGGTGCTCCGCCCTCTAGATCCCGATATCCCCTTCGCCATCAATTTGCAAAATAACATTTCAAGTGGCCGTAAGGCCACGTCTTTCTAGGCCCCGGGCCCTGGACCTCTCACCGCCGTCCATGAATTTGAACTCCACCCACCCACCCACCGGTTGTACATGCATTAAATGAGAGAATTAAATGCATATTTGGGTATAAATATAGGGTTCGACCTGTCATTTTCATTTGTCAGGTTTACCAAAAGAGATTAGAGTTCTTTCCAAAGGAGATTAGTGCACCCGTCGCTTGTCGCCCTCACGTTCGAGATCATCATTCGACCATCCTTGGTGGATTTCACATCTTCTCCCATCAGACTTTCAAGGTAGGTTTGCCATCTATTCCACCAAGAGGTTTTTTATGATTTTATGCTTAAAATAACGAATAAAATGGGCTAAAAATGCACTTAATTGATAAAACACGACAAAAACCACAAAAACCATGTTTTCAAATCTCAAAAAACCTCGTAGGATCAAACCAGAGCTAAACCATGCCGCCGTCGTTCTTCGTGCAGGGCATTCGCAACCATCGGGCCCATGTCCTCCTGTCATCGTTTTAAACTTAGAAAACAAAAAAAATTCAAACGGTGGGATGCCCTGTCGGGCCCGCCAGCCCGGACATCTGTCGGTTGAACGCCATCAAACTTAACAAACATTCGAAACCCGTCCTCCATCTCAGCCTCATGGGTCTGCCTCGCCGGGTTTCCCTCGGGCGTTTTCCATTTCGAACGGCGGAAGGCTCTCACCTTCCCGAGCCCTAAGCCCCGGCTTGTCAAATTCCTGTTCGTTCAATGTTGCAAACATCTTAGATTGCATTTTTCTGCTTCAGGTCCGGTTTAGTGGACTTCCTTCCCAGGGACTTTGCATCGCCCCCGTCGTTCCCAAACGACGAAGAGGATGTGCCTTTCCACCCTTCGGGGTTCGATTGCCTATTTTCCATCTGAAGAATTCAAACTTAAGTGAGCTCTGTCGTCCTAAGGTCAGGTCTTAGTCCACTGATTTCTGTCCGTAGACTGCTGCAGAGTCTTCGCTATTCAAAACGACCACCTATTGGTGACCTTCTGCCTCCCGGGTTCTGACCATCCATTCGTCGTCCTTGCCTCCACCAGGCTCCGCCCACCGGGGTTTCGTCCCCCTTTGTTCGATGCAAAGGGCGAAATGAACCTGTCTTCCCGAGTTCCAAGTTCTGCCCCCTCGATTGCCTAGAGAAACTTCATAGAAAAAAAACCAGCGACCAAATGTTATTCCGAGTCTAGTCCGCCAGGATGCTCCAACCGAGTTTCCACACCGTGATTGTCATTCCAAACAGCGAAACCCTGCTAGCATTTCGCTCCTCTGGGATCAAGCACCTTGAATTCCAAAGTAAACCATCGGTCATCTTTTGATCGTCCCGATCTTGGACCCCGAAGTTCTGACCCTGGAACTCTGTTTCTTCCTGGTCATTTCTAACAGCAAAGTCCTGACAGCTTTTCGACCCTGAACCTCCGGGAGCTCCAAAATTGATCAAGATAACCTCAAATGTGAAAACCAACCTTGACCCACGTGCTCAAATTCGACCCTCTTCGATACGAGCCTTTCAAACCATCAAAACATGAAGACGAAAGAAATCGCCTGGATTGCCCCACCCTGTTCGCCCTTTCAAAACAACATTCTTGCCAGGGAAGTCCAGCCCCTTGGGCCTGGATTGTCCAAAATCCCTTCAGAGAGTGACTAATGACATTTGAAAGTAAAGATTTAACTTCATTAATCATATGATGTCTAATTGGATTTCATCCACGAGATTTTGACTAATGTTAATACTTTCATAATTGGTTGTACTCATTATGTCTATGTTTGCAGGATATATGGAATCGGGTGTAGGACCCTCAGGGACGACTGTAGAAAAGGACAAATGAAAGAAAGCAGGAAAGACTCCTCGTGGAAGAGAGGAAAAAGACCAAATGAAGTACCAGTTCCAGGGTGAACCTCTACATTCAAAAATCGTCATCGACTGGAAGGAGATCGCAGACACCAATATTGGCCACGTCGATGTTGATGAATTTAAGCAAAGGGTCAAGATCCACCCAAAGACCGATAATGCAAGATCAATTAGACAAAGTGGGATTGCAAAAGCTACAGGCTTCCCTCTATCTCTCATAGCCCCTGAATTGGTCATGGCTTGTCGGAAGGCCTACTAGCCACAGACACAAACCATTGTCGATAGAGATGGGAACATCCTCGTTGATATGTCAGCTGAGGGAATTACTAGAACTTTTCACATTCCTACATTTGTGGAGATGGAGATTCCCACCATGGAGGAAGGAAATAACACTTGGGATGAAAACCCGATGGGCTGCAAGAAATTAATAAATCAGTACTGGCTCAAGGAGAAAAGAGGCAGCGCTGCGAAGGTTCCTCAAGAACTCTTTCACAACGATTTCTACGACCTGAATACAATGACCTAGTAACCATGTTGAGCAGGGTGATGGGCCTCCCTACGGCTGCATTTTTCCAAGAGTGGATGGTGTATTTTGTTGAACAAATCCTCCGTGGGGACGAAGATGTCACCACAAAAGCCTCATTCTATTGGGGAGGCATCATAAGCGACTGCTTCCATGAGTAGTTTATGAATGTGAAGAAGAGCTCTAAGTTATACATGACCTCCTATTTGGTCTACTCACTGGCTGAGCAGAGGCAGTACAGCGGATTATTTGTGGCACCCGATGAGGAGTCGGGTCGAAGATTGAAGGTTTATGATAGATATCCCCAGCTACAGTTTAGGAATTTGAAGGAGTATTGCAGGGTGAATGACGCCTTCATCGGCCACATCATCAGGCTGCTAGGAGGAGATTTTGAGAGAAGGGTCTCTCACAGTGCTCAGGTGTTCTTGAAGCAGTACGCCTTCTTATTTTTACAGTACCCCAAATTCACATATATTCGTGCCCAGGGTTTCATAGAAAGACCGAATAAGCTGCCCTAGTACCCCAATGACTGGATCATATTGTTAGAACTTTCTTGGCAACTGCAACATATACATTCAGTCCTCAGTGGTAAACACTTGGCAGGGATCCCTTATCCCTTAGCTTTCGGTTAGGGGGCGTATAAATTGCAAACTTCCCAGTGTGCTGGGAATTCTGAAAAGGAATTGGCAGAGTACCATTTCTGCCTACACACTGCTCGCCCACGGATGGACCCATATGGGAAAATAAGAAAGGCACTGGAACCAGGGTATGCCCACCTACATCACGTTGAAGATTTCTGGGCAGATTGTCAAGACGACAAGGAGGTGCATGCAAGGCATTACATGCAGATGACCACATACTTTGTAAGAAGGGTACAACTGTTTCCCATACCAGATCAGGTCAAGGAGGATGAGAGCACCATTACGGGCCCAAGGTACGCTGCAGTCGCTAATTTTCCGCTGCCAATGATAGACTGGGATGAATAGGAGGTCGATGACCTCGACATTGTAACTAAACCAATTGTGGCTCGTACCAAAGAATGGATTGATGGACAAGTAGCTTGATTAAAGCAACAAGGGGTTGTCCTGACATATGAAGGGATCAAGAGTGAGCCTAGTGCCACAGAAGATGTCACCGCTACAACTTCAATGGGCGGGACATCCACATCTCCTCCGATCACGAGATCCAAGAAGAGGAAAGGGATTGAGGCAGAACAGTCTCTAGACCCCAAAGTTTATTCAAGGAAAGACTCTGTAGGATCACCCTCTAAGAGGCCCAAATGGACGGGAAGCCTTGTGAAGTAGCCACCAATTCAAGAAGATACCCTTCAAGAGGGTGAGGCAGGAAAAACAGATCAACCAAAACCTCCTTCGACTCTCCCTATTTCCACCGCCCTTTCGCCTATTTCCCAGACCATGGTTTCCACATCCCCACCTATAGTGGACATCTCGGTCCATCTCGCCTCCTCTCCCCTGGCTGGGCCCATAATAATGGTTGACTCCTCCTCTGCTGCAACTTCTCCGCTTTCCTTCGCTGCCATGTCACCTACTACATCACTCCCAATGGTAGCAGTGACAACACCAATGCCCACACTAGCATTACCGGAGGCTTTCTTGCAGCACATGCAGAATGTCCCCTTTGAAATTTCTCAGATATTTCCGGATCCCACCATTCAAGCTGCCTTAGTGCGGGTCCTCGCCAGTGCTACACCTTCACAACCTCCAACAAGACCGCCGAAAATGGAGGCCACAATGTTAATTTCTGAAGAATGGGAGAAGCGAGAAATGGGAGGAGGGCGGATGAAATTATGAACAACGGTATGGTGGCGAGATTGGTCGAAAGAAGATTAAGGCGAAGTGGTGGTAGAACAGACCGATGATGATCTCGAAAGCGGACAGGTGAAACATATGATAGAACAGAAGAACAAAGTGGCAGGCGCATCAAGATTAACAAGAGCATGTCATCTCCTACATAGAGAAGAAGAATGTGGAAGAGACAAATAAAGGAGCATGTACAAGGATGAGACAAACTAGGGAAGGGAAGGGGAAAGGAATTGAGATAGAAGAAAGCCCACATGAGTGATTGCCTACTAAGCCCCCTGTCAAGCACCGCATGTTTGTCCAAGACTCTGATGAGGAAGAAGGAGACAAAACTAAAATGGAGGAAAGGGCTCCCACAGGTGAACAAACAAAAATCCAAACAAGGGAAGGTGAGGGTGATCGAGAATTTCCTAAGGAAAAATATACTATGCCTGAATGGCTGGAGAGGCAGCTTGAAAAGAAGACTCCTGCCCTGAAGGATCCAAGAGCAAGGCTAGAGGCTATCTTGGCCCGAGCACAGATCACAACCAAAAAGGAGAAGAAGCCCAAAGTTAGATCCAAGGTAATGATGGATGCTTTCGAGTCCCGAATTGTGCAAATAGCAACACCGATGGTAGGCCAAGAGGGAGTAAGCTATAATGTCTCCACCATTAACTTGGGGACTGCTGCTAGAGAACAAAAGGTGGAGCACCTCGAGGAGTCAGTGGCTATAGTGGTGCACCTAATACAACAAGATAAAGTCTCAAAGGACGAGCTTAAAGCACAGGTAGCTGCCTTGATAGATTACATCCAATAATGGTCTTCAGTTGAAGACATGCTTACCACATCTACGACTCCATCCCAACTGTTGTCCAAGGAACAGATTGACAAGCTTGAAAAAAGAAATAACTTGGACAAAACTACAGAGAGTTGGTTCCGACAGGTTCTATACGTCGGGAACATGGGTATCAATCGGGTTGTTCAAACAGTCAACAGGTTCCTGGACCTACAGTAGTCTCTCGAGAACACAAGAAGGCTCTGCTCTGACTTCCCAACAAGTTACGAGACCACCTATCCAAAGATCGAGGCTATCCTCCAGTTGCCAAGCACGACATGGGAAAACGAGCTCGCATTCAAAAGGGACGATCATTGGCTAGTGGATGTGTGGAAGTGGGACTTTGATAACTGGAAAGAAAGGTTGGAGCAGGTAATTGATAAAGTGGATCCAGATATTGAATGGGTCAAAGAAGTTAGAGCGGATTGCGCCCGATATTTGAGGCTAATGACGGGATTTGACATGCCCACAGTGCAAATTGATTTGGAGAAAATAAAGCCCTATTTTCAGAAAAGGATGGAGGACGAGATTCAGATGAGATAACAACAGATTTCATGAGTTTTTCTGCCCGAGCCTTCGCCCAGTCAGAGTTATTCAGAGACCAGACCGCCAAATATGATGAAGATTGGAAGAGGCTTGAAAACAACTCCAAGGAATGGAGTTATCAAGTGTTGCGGTCCGAGATTATAGACGTCGACAAACTCCAACCAGTCATCTTGAAATTCATGGAGTATGCAGCTTTGGGGAAGTAGGAAGGCAACCCTATTGTCAGTGAAGAGCTTCTGAAGGAATAGCTACAACAGAAAGAGCAATTAGCAAAAGACAAAATGCTACAGTGCTGTCACTAGAAGACGAAATAGGGATATGGACAAAATTGTATTTTAAATTGTAATATATTGGGGGGTAGGTAGAACCCTAGTTTGTAGTGAATCTTGGCCACACAAAAAGATTAAATCTTGGCCATTCGTTCTACTTTTTGGGCACTATAAATAGGAGTCTCCTCTCATTGTCAAAAGAGTTGAGTTGTTGTAAAGACATGTTGTAGAAATTTATAATGAAAATACATTGACTTGGTGCATTTTTGGATTTCTTCACATGTTTCATGATTCAATCTCCATTGTTAGATGCT
Organism: Sequoia sempervirens; assembly: GCA_007258455.2. NCBI lineage: Eukaryota > Viridiplantae > Streptophyta > Pinopsida > Cupressales > Cupressaceae > Sequoia > Sequoia sempervirens. The sequence continues at coordinate 458,648 of VDFB02345376.1, forward strand.
TCATTTAGATTTGCATTGCTGTTTTAAGTTAGATTTAAATTGCTTGAGTAGATTTTAGTAATGTTGTTCTGTGATTATAGAAAATTTTGTTGTGTTGATGCCTTCCAGTCCATACTTTTTACTATTTGCTACTGGTAAATGGTTGTGTAAAGTTAGTCTGGACTGAAATTTGAAGCTGCTTTCAAACTTTTATCTTTATTCATGCATGAAAATGGTGGATGAATGGTAAAATATCTACAGACCTTTGGAGATATCACAGATTTCACGATACTGTAGGTTTCTTGGTTAAGTGGAATCTTGTTTCAAGGAAGTCGTCCATAGTAGAACCTCCATGATCACTGTTCACAGTTAGTTGCAGATCCAGGAACCTTCCCTCTTCCTCGCTCTGTTTCCCTTTTTTTTTAAGAAACAGCCTGTGCTAAGGTTCATTGCACATTGTAAAGCCAAAAATTGAAGAGAACATTGAAGTTTTAGATTGTTGTCTGAAACTACAGTGAAATGCACCTTAACTCCCATCTTAGAAACTTCATATTTTAAGATCCACCTCGCATCCAACTACATAAGTTTGCCCTGTGATTACCAGCAAAATCACATCAAACATCAACTGAGGAGTTCCATGCAAGTCATGACCTGACACCCGAGAGACCTTGGGGAGATTTTCAACAACTTGTTGTTGGAGATTTCCTTTCAAGAGAGGTAGTGCACATACACATCACTGTATTGAGAAAGTGTACAAAACACCCATCAACAAAACCCTCTTTGAACCAACAACATTACCAACACTACCAGAAATAGGAGCCTTGTATTTATCAACCTTAGTGGGGTTGCGAGAGGTTGTGAAGTCTGAGACTCATTAAATTTGGCCCTAGGATATCTTCGCTGCGAATTACCATATTCATGACACAGATGACAACAGAAAGGAAAAGTCTCATAATCCAGCTATTGCACCCAAGAATACACACCCACACAAATTTCCAAAGAGTTTGGAAGCGGATTACTCAAATCAATGTCAACACAAATGTGAGCAAAAGTCATTACCTTTCTATCCCGAGTTTGTTGAGAAGGACCCACTGGTTTCCCCAGTAGTGAAGCAACCATTTGCAAGTGTAATATAGGAGGATTCGCTACTCATGAGTTCTCTTCACTCAGAGAGCCTCATGGGGCGAACTGCCCTATACTACCTCAATGGAACAATGACGAGAGTTTCAAAATCCAAAAGAGAAGGTCACAGAGATTCTTTGGACAAACTAACAAGCTTTCTTGGCCAAGGGGACGCTAGCCTGTATCAATTAACGCATAACGGAGCATTGGTGTCTTTTAAGGACCAGAAAGTGATTTTATCTCAAAAAATGCCTAAATGACCACTTCTACTCTAAATGCTAAAAACCATAGAATACAGGAAAATAACATAAAGTGATAGAACTGAAATAAAGAAGTAGAGATGACAAAGATAAGGAGAAGAAAGGAAATACTTACGACCGTGCGGGTGATGAAGCTTCCAACTCATGGGTGTCTTCAATACCTAGACATAAGAGGGAGAGAAAAATTGTTGGGTGGTTGTATAGGGGCCTACCTCAGTTAGACCCCATTTTGGTGTTCCCACCTCCACGGACAACTAGATAGATAGAGAGAAAAGTAGAAATGAAGTAAAGAGCACTAAAGCACTAAAGCACTACAAAACTGTGTTATGCTACTCAACCAAGTAATAGAGGAGAGGAGTGAAAGCTTACCACCTCCACCAAGAGTGCTCAAGGCTAATGGGGGAGAAAATGAGAGGAACTCAAGCCTCTATTGCCATGGTGTTTTTTTCCACACTTGCTCTACTAAAGTGGTGGAGTGTTGATGTTGCTGCTGTGAAGTATAAAGTGTTTGGAGATTGAAGAGATGGTGAAGGAGCTGCTTAGAGCTTGAGAAGAGCTTGTGAAGCTTGTGAATAAAGTGAAGAAGCTCTTAGAGAGATGTGAAGGGATGTGTAGAAGATGATAGAAGATCGAATGCTTGTTCAAGGAGTGAATATGAAGGAGGGATGAAGAGAAATGACCATACTTGGGTTGGTTGGCTAAGGAGGGCATTACAAATCGACCCCTAATGAGAAGTGTAACGCCTTTGCAGGCTCCAAACTCGAGAATCTGTCAAGGATGTAAGTGTGCCATGCGGGTGTCCTCGACAGAAATGCCTCCACTGACGCTCAAAACAGGCACCAAGTGTGATGCGAGTAGCGGGCTTAGGTGGAATTAAGCCTCTGAACTTGGTTTTCTAAGGTGGATAAAGGCAAAAAGGGGATTTGCACATGGGGTGAAAATTCACTCTTATACAACAAGATATCATTACACCAACATTCAATTGGAAAATCAAGGAAGAAAAACCCACATCGAAACCCTATTTGGTAGCTCCTTCAAAGGATTAAACCCAACATGCCATGGCTTAATAAATAAGCCAATTTGGTTATGGAAATAAGGCCCCCCTCGAAAACATGGCTGTGATCAGCCATACAGTTAAAAACCACCATGAAATAACTATTCGCTAGTAGCATAACCTCCATTTCACCCTCAGAAGCCTAGGTCTGTTGAGCCCACGATTCCAGAAATTGAAGCGAAACCCACATTTCCATAAATTTGCAAATCAATGCATGTTTCGAGAAATACTCAATATCTTAAACTATTGACTCTGGTTGAATTACCAACATTAGTTTTTCTTTGCTTCACTCCAAGCATCCATTGATTTTCAAGATACGAGGTCCCCTAGATGGAGCAAACCCTCCAACCCCCAAATCCTTATCATATAAATTATTCTCAACCACTCTCATTGCATGAGATGGTGAAATTCATTCCAAGAGCAGTGTGAAAATCCATAGGGTATTTAAAGCCAGAAGCCTCCCCTAAATCCATCGCTAAGAGAAAAGAGAGCCACAAACTGAACCACCCAAACCCCACCCGAGCAGCAAGAAGAAAGAGCCTCCTTCCATGCTTAATCCAAACATAATACGTGCCCACAAATAAAGGAAAAAACAAAAACCCTTATGCCTCCCCCACTAACGCCAAGCACCACCAAACCACAACAATGAACAGAAGAAAATGACACTAAAGTTGTACAAAAGCTTCCCCAGGTGAAAGCATACCCCAACACCATTAACCTCCACTGTCGACCAACAAACAAGGACTATAGAATGAGAAAAAGAATGGCCTGAAAGCAAGCTTGCATAGTGGAAAAAACCATGGCTAGGGCATGTGAGCCCTAACCCACGTCACCTCCTCACACAACGCCATCATATGATCAAAATTTCAAAATAATTCCAAATATAGATAAATATTAAACTTATAATATATTTCATAAATATTCTAAAAAATTAATATTTTATAATCTAAAATAAATAAATAAATACCATAATATATATATATATATATATTGAGAAACAATAGAAAATATAAATTATAACAACTTATATTACATAAAATATTATATATAATAATAATATAATTTAGGGGTTGACCCCGCAGTGCAACAGTAGGGTTGTCTAAGGTACAAATCCCACGGTGGATAGTGGGAATGCCGCAGGGAGAAGGCACCATCATTCAACAGATGAGGAGAAGAGGGGGAATGATGGACAAGTTTGGCGGGCGCTGCTACGGGGTCAACAAAGGAAGTAGCGGTGGTGGTGGTTCAGCGATGACAGTGGTGGGTATGGTGGTGGCGGTTGAATGGCGGAGATGAGGTCCCCCGAATGTGGCCTCACTGGTTCATAGCTCCAGTCAAAAGCGTTCAGGGTGTTGCCCCTTAGCAGTGATTTAACAAACAATATATATATATATATATATATATAATTTATACACTTTGAATTAGTGGAAAATTAGAAACAATATTTAATTCTTTGCTTTCTTTCTTTATTTTTTTAAACAATATCTAATTCTTTGCTTTCTTTCTTTGTTTTTTATTTTTGACCTTTATAATATGAATATAAAACATATTTTCTAGTGAAAATGTAGAAAGAATATCCGATTCTTTGACTTCTTTGTATAAAATGTTTTATTTTTTTAATATTATTTTTATTTATGTTATATTGTGTTCATCAACAGTCAAATCTTTTTTAATGGTCAACCATCATTCTCAACCGTTGATCATTAAAGTCGGCTGGTAATATTCATATAGGGAATGCCTTGGCATAATACAATTTACATATATTTTGTAAATATTAACATACTAATACAAAATTTACATAATCATTTAAAATACATATCTATATTCTAGCCTAGTGGAACAAAATGTAATTAAATAAACTATAATAGCACCTTATATTTATAATATTTAATGTATTAGGGCGGGCTCGATTGGCTAAAGCATCTTGTTGCAGACAAGAGGTCAAGGGTGTGTTGTGCCAGTCAAAAAGGCACAGTGCACAATTTATAGGGGGGCTATCCAATTCATGTAGTTTAAAAAAAATATTAATAATAATATTTAATGTATTATAAAAAAAATTAAATAAATATAATAACATGTGTGTTTTAATTTTTAAAATATTGGTTTTATAATTGTATATTTTATATTTATTAAATAATATTATCTAAATACATTATAAAACGTTTAATAAAAGATTTTTTAAAGAACAATTATTTGTTATCATTAAAATGATTTCAATATAAAATTATAATTTTTTATATTAATAATATTATTAAGAATATATAAATAATTCTTAAAGATATATCTTCATGAAGTAAAAAATAATATTAATAATATTAAACATATTGATATCAATTATTAAAATTATGTAAATGTTATCATATTATTTTTTATAATTGTACATTTTAGATTTATAAAATAACATTGTATAAATATATTATTAAATATTTAATGAAGAATATTTCTTAAAATAAATTTATTAATTATATTAATGTTATTTTAATATAAACTATTAATTTTGAATGAAGAATTTAAATTTTGATTTCTCAAATTACAACTCTTAATAAAACCATTCCTTAAAAAATGGCAAAATAATGGTTCACCTTCATAATTTGTAAAAATTCATCCATAACACCCAAAAAAAAATAACCAGTCATGTTCATAAGAAATAATTTCTAAAATCGATAAAATTAAATATTTTACATGTTCACTTTAGGAAGATCAAATTTTATTTGAAAAGGATAAAAAATTTAGTTTTTAATTGGTTCAAAAATAACTTATTAATAACTAATTAAGCAACAAAAAAACAAAACTCATTGCAATAGTATTACCTACATGCTAAAAAATTGAATCCATACTAAAATAAAATATGAAATTTATAAAAGTTTTTTTTAAAATATATATATTTTTAAAAATGATATTATATTTTTTACTTTAGCAACTCTTAAACAAATAAAATACAATAAAACAACTTTTTAAACAATATAAATAAAATATTTATTCTTGTTGATCTTCCAAATATTATTAAAAAATATTATGTTTAATTGTATTAAATACATTTAATATAGTATCAATAACTTAAAATACTCCCCTTTCTTTATTTTTAATAATAATATCATATTATAAAGAACAACATTTAATTAATAACAATTAAATTATATTTTTAATAAATTAAAATAGTATCTTATTATTTTAATTAAAATGTTATTATAAATGGGTGGGGGCCTTGGTTCGATTGGCTAAAGCATCCTATTGCAAACAAGAGGCCACAAGGTCTAGTCTCCCCCTGTCCTTGTGATATTGGAGAGCGTGTTGCACCAGTGTCATCATCAAGTGAAAAAAGTTTACCAAACACACTGCAGTTTATAGGGGGCTACTTGATTCCTAAAGTCTAATATATATTATTACTATTATAAAAAAATAAAAATATAATATTAGAAGATTGTGATAGCTCCTATGCATTGTCCTAACTCTCCCATGTGGTGCTTGTAATGCCCCCAGTCGACATGCTCAGAATAAAATCTAATGGAACAACTTTTTTTTAAACAATGACAACATTGATAATGCAACAATAGTATGTTGCACTTACACAACAACATGCACACAAGTGTCACATAAACATGACACAATGAAAAAGACTGTAAGACAACCTCACCATTATAGAAGCAAGGTGGCAACAACGGAAGATTAACCACTCATGGAATAAATCCACTAGATGAACATACGAGAGAGAGAGAGAGAGAGAGAGAGAGAGAGAGAGAGAGAGAGAGAGAGAGAGGACAACACCTACAATCGATTACTAAACCATAATTATGTTCTCTCACAACACCACACCAGGATAGGATGAGAGAATCATCAACCTCCAATCCACACCTAGAGACACTAAACAACCCAAAACACTAAGGCCATCCTTCATAAGAGGTTTCCTAACCAAGAGGCACATACTCTCCACCAATTAGAATGACAATGAGTCACTTCCAAACAACCACATGCTTCCTAAGACGTCTCATCACAATGTGACATCACATAAGTGGAAGAATACTACACCCCTATGGGGAGTGTTGAGGGCACAAACAAGGCCAACCATGAAGGATTACAACCTTCCCAAGTCTTCACAAGACTATGTGCACAATCTCCTTAGCCCTAGGTTTGACAATCGGGAAACTTTGAAAGAAGGCACGTAAAACAATACAAGAGATACCACAAGTCCTCAATGACCATACACAAGAACATGCTCAAAATATCACTAGACCCCCAAGACCATGAGGAACAACTTTTGTTTACATGGTTTCCTCATACGTGGCCCTGAGACAAAGAAGAGTGCTCAATTCAAAGAGAAAGATACTTTGACTAAGTTTTGGAGGTTCAACTGATGAAAACAGCCAAAACAAGCAAGATAGGAGGCATAAAAATTATTTGTCAATGATATCGGGCTAGGAAAACCACTAGCTAGCTATAGTACAGAGGGTTAACATTCTATTTTTTGTATGGGGAACGAGGTCGCCCAAGTATAGGGCAAGGCCTCCCCAATAGAGTTAACCAAATTTTTGACTTTTATACTTACAAAACCAAGCTGCCCCACTAAGAAAAAGGCTACCCAAGTAGACTTAGTCAGTTTTTGGGCACTACGGGTTAGTTCTAGGTGAAACGGGATCGCTTAGGTACAATACCAAGTTGACCAACTAGGAAAGAAAGTATCTAAATTTATTTTAAACACCAAATGAATATTCATAAGTTCATTTTAACATTTTCATAGTACAATTATGAAAACCATAACACAATTGTGCTCGGTTGCAACACCTAGACACGTAACTAATCTAATACTCTTTTCCATTATCACAACTACAAATCATCTCAATGAGAGGTCTAATGACAACATTATTACATTTTGAATAAAGGAAAGTAACTAATTACATAAGTAAAGCTCAATAAAGTATGGTACAATGGTGCAACTTGATTTGTGAACCTCTAGTCCCCAATGGTGGTTTCCATGCCACCTAACCTTGTGGAATCAAAAGATCCACTCCCACCATGCTAGGAGATAGTCACCTGGACCATAATTGCAACACTCACACCAAACACATTGGGAGATGACTTACACACATGCCATATACAAAGCTTACACTCAATATACACATCATATAAACCACTCATCCAAAATCACAAGATTGATCCAATACAAGTCCTCATTTGGTACAACCACAAATGACATCATAAATCCACACTAGGAAAATTCATTAGAATGTCACATCACAAATCCACATTGGGCCAACTCACCAATGCCACATCATATACACACCATGGGATAACTCAACACAAGGATCATCATTGGGACAACTCACCAATAGAGGATCATAAACATATAAGACACTAGGGTAAGATGCTAGAGAGCTAGTAGGGAATGTCATCATGGTGCTCACCGATATGGCACACACAAAATATAATACCTCTCTCATATAGACGAGAGTACTTGACCTTACAAGACCCAAGCTCCCTGAGTTTGCATGTCTTCCCAAACATCCCTAGCCTTTACAAGCACTCAAGGCATGAGAGGGGCATCCATTAACTAGGTTAATTTATTACTCGTGTTTCATTAATTATCACTTGATTAGATGACTCCCCAATTATGATAATCCTACTTGCCACTTTGACTTGATGACATATTGGGAGCCACTCACATACCCTCTCTAGTACCTTATTCCTAGGCTCTTCACACTCACAAATGAGTGTGGCATGGAAAACAATGCACAAAATTTATTTTTCGGAATAAAACATAGTCTCATAATGTTCTAAATCAATAACAATCAAGGAGACTTTTTATTTCACATTAAAATTCATCCAAAACCAATCAAAAATTAAAAAATTCTAAAACTTTTTACAAGGAAAACCATTCATTTTCCAATTTCTCCATTAAAGAATGCTTGAAAATTTAAAATACAAATTTCAATTTTCTACAAACATCCTTTGGTTCTAAATTGAAAATAAATAGGGAGACTTCTTTCCCCACATCAAAATTCATCATAAAATATGCACAATTTTATTTTTTTCTAATTTTATATTGCATTGGAAAACATAAATTTCCAAAAACTCCATTAATGAAAAGCTTCAAATTTTAAAGTTTCAATTTCAATTTTCTAAAAATACCCTTTGGCTCTAAATATGCCCAACAACACACTTTTCACATAAAATTCATGTTTCCTAAATTTTGGAAAAAAATTGCCATAACCATGGTTCAAAATGGACATTTTAAACATTTTTATAAATAAGTAAATCCTACTCTAATTACAAAATTTGAATGCTATTGAGGAAGTTCTATTCTCCCCTAATGGTGAGCATGGCATCTAAATTCAGAAACATAAAGAAAGGGAGGAGAAATGAGAAGATTACCTCCATTTTGAGCGCACAACAAACATGGAAGAACTTGCAATTTTCCAAAAGAGAGAGGGAGAAACCACACCCAAGCATTCACACTCCATTTCCTATCTCATTTCTTCTAATCCCATCCAATTCCATTCCCATTTGCTCCCACAATTCAAATTTCAAATTTAGCTTGGAAGAGGGTTGATAGCCCAATTTTCCCAAAAACAAAAGAATGGATAAAAATGGTAAGTCCTTTTTGCTTTTAAACCATTTCTTTTCCCACTATTTTTTAATTTTCCGTATTTTAAATTCCAAAATAATTATTTAACAATTAAAACAATTTACATTCATTCATTTTCAATTATTTAATAGTACAATTAAATCAAACATTCCAACCCTAGGAATTTTTCGAAATTAATTAACTTAATTATATTTTCCCATTTTTTATGAAAATAACCCTTAGACAAAAAAAACTTTTAACTCACCAAGCATTTCCTTATGATCAAAATGGGAAATTTAAAAAATCATTTAAATATTTACCTTAATTTGATTCCATAATTAAAATACGATTAATCAAAGCAAATATGTAATTTATTAAATATTTTTATGAAAAAACATGAAATTAGAAAATCGTTTAAACCAAGCATACACTTGCATTTTACAACACATACCTAGATTCCAAAATCATTCCTAACTTGAATATGGGTTCACATAGGGTCAAACATGATACATATTATAGTTGATTTGAGTGCGATCAGGGAATAAATAGGGAGGCCCTGAGTGTGACATCTTTGAATTAACCACCATTGGGGAATAACTCAGACTTGTATAGCCAAGTGGAGAAATAACTCTGTATAGGTAACCATTCAACACACATCAAGGGTACCTACTTAATGTATATATAGCTGAAGCACAACATAATCACCCAACAAGGTTCAATAACATAAAACATAAACTAACATTTGTACATCTATCATATAAATCATTTCTTGAATCATCAATACTCGAGATCACATTTAATCACATAATGTATAATTAGACATCATTAAATTGAAGCATAATGATAAACCATGAATATAAATATATAAAATGTCAACAACCGACATGTTGAGGAACTTCATCTCGAACATGCAGTGGTTCATCACACACCATTCAGGGAAATAATACAATCACCAAAAAATTGATGAGGAAATAGTGAAGTTGAAACAATGATACCACATTAACAAGATGCAAACAAGAGGGACACTACATCCTCTCCACTAAAATTAGGCTTACTCCTAGAAGCCTGCACAAAATAAGGATGGGTACACCTAGTACATGATCTTTCAAACTCAACACATGCACAAGACCAACCCTCTAGACTCTCTAAAAGTCTAGGGATCAAACACAACACACATTTCTAGAGGTGCACAAGCTAAGTGACCACTTGCCACTAGGTGTGCAACCACTCAAAGATCACTGCACTACCTTCACTAGTTGTGTGATGTCCCTTAATTTTATACGCCCAAAAGAGGAATTGTTCTAATTAATTAAATATTAAAATTGTCTTTAATTATTTTAGAAGACATTTTAATTATTTAATTAATTAATATTTATGGCTTTATGAAATGTTATGATATTGAAATTAAAGTTTTATAAGCCATTTATATTTAAATAAATTAGTTACCAAAACTGAATGTGGCGAAGTTATATGGGCTTTGAGGGCTGACACAAGAGCATCACGGAGAATTGAATTATGACTGGTTTGAATTGGGGAATCTGAGAACGAAAACTCTCAGACTTCAGGGTCATCCTCGGACGAAAACCCAGATTTGACCATTTGCAGTATTTTCTAATTATTTATCATACTAAATAGTTATATGATGATTGGTGTGAACGTGGTATGCAAATTGGAGTTTTCAGTCAATGATGCGGGTCTGGCCTTTGTGAAAATCATGGATTTATTCAACATGATACGATGAATGATGATTTGATTATCTTCTCATTTATGGAATTTTGTGTTCTTGTTGCAATCGATGGACTTGTGGCCCAACAATTCGTGATTACAAGCTGCTATTCTCATTTGTCCGCCATTAAGATATTAATCATTGCACATTCCCGTGTATGATATTCGGTTATATTTCCGTCGCTTCTTCTTCTAATTACAAAAATAATTATGTGCTGACACCGATACATTTTATAGGCGTAACTCACTGGAGTCACGGGAAGACAAGGTTCAGGCCTGACGTGGATGGTGGAGCTGGCATATACGAATCCCCTATTGACACAAATACTTAATATTGCACAATATCGCTTAGAGCATTGCATATGAAAATTTCGACATTGGGTAGGGCAATCTTGAAATGAAGTTTTTGTACGAGCATCAACGGGTTATGAGGAGATGATCATTCCGTCGAGTCTCCAACTCTATTACTCCTGAGTCATCATGACTGGTAGCGCATCTATCTTTAATATATGATATCTGGATTTTATTGACATTGCCATCCATTGTATTTCTTTGAATGTTTTCTCGGGAAGAATCTGGAAACGGTAGATACTTTAGAGATTGGGAAGTATATATTTATCTGAAAGGGGATATAAATCAATGCCATAGAAGGAGCTCGACATTCATTGGTTTATTTATCAGGTTCTTTGTGCTATTTGAAGACTAGAAGATATTCAATCCATCTTTACCACAAAATTTGTGGGAGCCATTTATGAATAAAGGAAGATTCTTCTATTGCAGGAGTTATTCATCTATCATTACCGTGTCCATCTGTTGACTGGAGTGCTGATTATAACGGGTATGGATTCTATAGCATTCAGTACATTACCTGTAATGTTCTGCATTAGAGAAAATAATGTCCTGTATGCATAATGTTGTATTTGTATCATCTGCGTTTGGAGTTCCTTATCCCTGTAATTTCTGGAAAGCATCATTATATTAGCATTTGCAATTCTGAGTTTCATATGGAGTTTGGAATTCAACAACGTTTGGGATTGTGTAATTCTATGGCTTGGTAAACCAAAAATTATTGATGATTCCTGTATAGCAATAGGATGTTATGCTTCAGTTTCTACTCCTAGAAAAATAATATATGAAGCTCTCAGGAACTGTAATAAAATGAACTCATGGTAGTCGGTCTGAAGTTGTTAAATTGAGTATGCAAATATTGTTTTATTTAAATCAGTAACAATACCAGATTAGTATAAGTATCAAAAGATAAATCACTTGGAGAAATCGATTATAATCCTGACCTATTGGGTCGGGGTTATTACAAGTTGCCACTGCAACTAATGGTAGAACCATCCACTAGGTCCAAAAAACACACAAGGCTAGAGGCAATACTACCTCATTTTCATGCTCACCAAGAACATGCCTCACTTCTAACTACGACACACTCTGTGAGGTTCTCCCTCGGTATCACTTGGGAAAAGAGAGGATTCCCTAAGCACACTAGCTTCTCAACATGAAACTGGGGACAACATAGGGGTTGTTAGAGGCAAGAATATAGGAAGCTACCTTAGAAAAGCATAAGCACTTCCAACCAATGAGGCTTAGCAACCTCCAAACTCACACAACACCACCAAGGAAGTAACTAAACACTAAGCATAGGACAAAAAATCATATTTTCACTATCACGATGCTCAACTATGACCCACCTAAGGGTTAAACAACCCAACAAGATCACGAAATTGCAATTGGAAAAGCACCCAACAACCACTACAAGGCTCAAATTGTTGGTGTGAATAAGTATTACACCTAGTTATTCCTTTAATAGGGACTTAGGGGACTTAATTCACATGTTAAGTTTACTTAGGATAAAATATTATTTCTAGAAGTCTTAGTTGCCTTATCTAGATAAGTATTAATTGTCTTGACTTCACATCATCCTAGGTAGTTATGAGTTATTTGTCTCAAGTGATAAGATTAAGACACTTGTCATGATCTTGTCTTTTCCTATCTCTCATCCTTGCCTTTATAAGCAAGGCATCTATAGCATATTTTGCATTGCATTGTATTCTATTGCATAGCATATTGATCATTGTATCATATCACAATTCTTGTTTGGTGGAATAGCATCTTCCATTGTTGCTTTTCTCTATCTCTCGTGGAGGTTATTTGGTGTTGTAGATTGAAGATCTTGGGTTGCTCACTTCAACATGTTATCAGAGCTTTGAATCTTGTAATCCCCTTCCATTTTTTTCATTAGAGAGTTTCCATCAAATTTTCTATTGTGATTTGAGTTTCTTGTAATAATCGTACATATTCCCCGTATGCTCTTCTCTTGCGTTTCAATACGATCTTGAGAATCAGAAAGGGTTTGCAAAGATCTTTTAATCCTATATTGTATGCTTTCATTTTGGTGAGATCTGGTGATTGCAGTACTTTTGGCTATAATGGCAGTTTTTTGGTTGTCCCATTGCATCCAGGAGGCTCGAGAAAATCAAATTTGGATTTTGTTTCACTCAATTTGGTCACCATTTGCATTTTTGGAAAATAAGGGTTTGAGGCTCAAATCTAGTGAAATTGTTTTTACAAGAGCTTTTTGGGCTAAAAATAAGCCTGCCATTGCGTTCGAGTGGCCGTTTGTGAGAATTTTGATATATAATTTACTTAAATTCGGAAAAAGTTATTTTCGGGGCAAAAAAAAATTAGTAGAGGAGGTTGTACGACCTCCCTGTGTAGGTATAGCGTTGTCATTATTAAAAAAAAATTAAAAAAAAAAATTCTGCAAAATATATCAAGCGACTCTTTTTTTTTTTAGAAAAAAAATATATATATATATAATAAAGCGCTCAACGCTTTTATGTACCAAGCGCTTTAAGTGTAGCATTTCATTGTAGTGGGGCCTGACGAACTTAACAGCCCACATACATTTTTAACGAGCGGTCAATTTTTTAAAAACCGCGGCTTCCTCACCTTAGCCGCTAAGTGGCAACTTTCCCTAAACCGCTAGGAGGGCGGTGTTTTAGCCGTCGACTATAGGTTAACTGCTGGTGTTAGCTCCAAACCTTGACCACCAGCATTAACCGTAGTTGCCTAGCACTTGCATGTGACCAGAGCGGTTTAAAGCGCTAGTGGTTTCAATAAATCCGTCATTTTTTTCCCTAGCTGAGCGCCCGGTCGCGTGGATGCCCAGGAGCTAGCCCGCGGGGGCTTATTTTTTGCTCTTGTTTAGCACTAATTTTGCACTTGGTTAGTCTTCAAAGTCCTCTAAGTAGGCCTTTTTTTCATTTTTGCATAACTTTTCGCCACGATGTCGGATTTTTGAAAACGAGATATCGTCGGAAAGCTGGTTCGACAATATTTGTAGTGGTGCAGGTGATTTTTCTAGATTTTGATAGTTTTTGCCAAATTTTTCAGCCGAAGGTACAGGTGCATTTATTGCTTGTAATTGGCATAACTTTTGCATATGAAGACAAAAATCAGTAATTTTTTTGGAAATTGCTTAGAAAATCGCAAGGAATCTGTTTGTAACCTTCTTTTTCAGTTTTGGCAAGCTCTTTTTTCCAAAAATTTTAAAAATCACCATGTGTTATAAATGGTTGATTTGAGATTGTCACTTGTATAAATTGCAAAATTTCTTCATTGTAATTTGTTGGGGGGTTACAAATTGAGTTTTAATACATTCTGGGGGGTGAAAGGCACAATTTAAGTGCTACATTTTCTTCTTTCTTCTGGTGTTCATGGTGGATCTAAGGAAAATTGAACCACTCACTCCACACAATTATCATACATGGAAGCTAAAAATGACTCAATTGTTACAATCTAAGGTTTTATGGCCAATGTTAGATGCAGAACAACCTGAATTCATAAGGGATTATGAATTTTTTTTCCATAGATGTAAAATGGATGAAGCAAAAGGGGTCATTGGCTTACATGTATCTGATAACTTGTTTTATATTTCAGAGTGTAAAACACCTAAGAATGTTTGGGATAAACTTGGAGAATTGTATGGTAAAAAAAAATGGTTCAAAGTCTTGCAACTTCAAGCGGATCTACAAGCACTTTCTCCAAATTCATTTCCTTCAATTCAAGATTTCCTTGCTCAATTCAAGTTGATATTGTCACAATTGAAAGGATTTGGGCATGATATATCTAGTGATGAATGTATCTTCTTGATTTTGTCTAATTTGAGAGGCCCTTATCAAGTGTTTTCTTCTACTTTCTATTCAACTATGGATGCCATGGGGAAAGATTACAAAATTCCCTCTTTTGAGTTGTTTTGTGAGCGTCTTACTAGGGAGAAGGCCAAGTTGATTTAGTTGGATGCCTTACCTAGTTCTAAGAATCATTCCCTAATGGCTCAATCATCCAAGGGTAAAGGAAAGAATAACAAGAAGCCTAAGGCATAATCATCTTCAGGAAGTGAGAATCCCTCCAAACCGAAGCCAAAGAACAATCAGAAGTCCACTCCATTTCCTTCTTCTTCTACCTCTAGAGATTCTTCTTCCAAGTCCAAGAAAAAGAAAGGAGATCCTTGTTCATTTTGTGGAAAAACTGGGCATGATGCAGCTCATTGTTTTAAGAGATTAGAAGTCTTGGAGGAAGCTATGAAGAAACACAACATTTTAGTTTCTAATCCATCTTCCATGGGCAAAGGGAAAGCTCTTTCAACACATGTTATTCATTCATCTTTAGACAGTTGGATTCTAGATTCAAGTGCTTCACATCACATGACCAATTCACATGATCTTCTTGATTCCATTGTTCATACTTCTACTTCTCATATTGCAGTTGGGAACTCTTCACAGATTCCAGTTTTGGGGACAAGCTCTGTTTAGATGCTAGATGGGTTCATTGAGGATGTTCTTCTTGTTCCTGATATTTCAGTGAATCTACTTTCCATATATCAGATTTTTCATTCTGCAAATGGGAAGTTAGTTGAGTTTACTCCACAACATGTGACTATTCGGCAGTTGCAGGATCCTGAAAAGGTTGTTGCTACAAGGATAGTTGATCATGAGAACCATTTGTATCAATTTGATGGCTTTGAGTCTTCATCAGGTTCATGTTTTTTTGCTCATGCTGATTCAATGAGCATGCTTTGGCATAAAAGATTTGGGCACTTGAACTATAGATATCTTCAACAGATGCAAGCACATAACTTAGTGGTTGGTCTTCCTAAGATCTCTTGCATGGATGGTGTTTGTCAAGGTTGTGTTCTTGGAAAGCAACACCAAGATCCTTTTCCTAAGGGTCAAGCTACACGTGCAACCACACCCCTTGAGTTGTCCATAGTGATTTGATGTTATTCCCAACTCCTTTTTTAAGGGCTAAGTATGTGCTCACATTTATTGATGATTTTTCCTAACGAACATGGGTCTATTTTCTGAAGCTCAAGAGTGAAGTTCTCAACAACTTCAAGACCTTCAAAACATTTGTGGAGAAGCAATTAGGTTTTTCTTTTTGACAGATACGCACAAACAATGGGGGAAGTATGTCAATTAGGCATTTCAGGATTTTTGTAGTGAGCATGGTATTCTTCATCAACACATGGTTCCTTACACTCCTCAACAAAATGGTGTGGCAGAGAGAAAGAATAGGACTCTCAAGGAAATGGCCAATTGTATGATTTAGTCTAGGTCCATGGCTCCAAAATTTTGGGCCGAAGCTACCAATTGTGCCAACTATATTCATATTCGTATGCCCCACAAGGTAGTGTGGAATATGACTCCTGAGGAGGCCTTGTCTCATCGTAAGCCTAATGTATCCTTCTTCAAAGTATTCGGTAGTGAGGCTTGGGAATTCATTCCAAATGGTTGGCATAAATCAATGGAGAAGAAGAGTCAGTGGTACATCTTTGTTTGCTATTGTGAGGATGTGAAGGGATACCAATTATTTGATCCTGACACATGAGAAGTTCATTTTCGATGTGATGTTCAATTTTTTGAGTCCTTCACACAGATAGATCCTCCTTCGACTTCTTCTTCATTGTAACCTACTAAGTCTTCTTTAGTTGATGATTTTTTTCTACTTGAGGAAAACTTTGATGATGGTCTCTATCCACCTCCTCCTCACTCAGCCACTAGGCCACAATGGGCTCGAGTTACTCTTTAGGAGGTTGTTCCTCTTGTTGGTGATCCCTCAGACACTTGCCACACTCATTCTCAAACTTCAAGAATCAATCTTTTGAGTCATGCAATTTCAAATGATCCTCAGAAGTTTTCAGATAATTCGAGTATTCCAGAGTGGGACAATGCTATGGTTGATGAGTATTCTTCTTTGATGAAGAATCATACTTGGAATCTAGTGCCTCTTCCCAAGGGAAGAAAGTTGGTTTAGTGCAAGTGGTTGTATCGTACCAAGTATGCAATAGACAGTTCCATTTTCAAGTACAAGGCTCGTCTTATTGCAAAGGGGTTTTCTCAGGTTGAAGGAATTGACTATTTTGAGGCCTTTGCTCCTGTTGCCAAGATGGATTCTATTCACCTTGTACTTGCTATAATTGCATCTTAGGGATGGTCAGTGTATTAGATGGATGTTAAGAGTGCTTTCTTGCATGGGGATCTTCATGAGGAGATCTATATGGAGCAATCACCGAGCTTTTTGTAGGACTCTTCACTTGTGTGTAGGCTTCGACATTCATTGTATGGTCTCAAACAGGCCCCTTGGGCTTGGTATGAGAAGATGGATAGTTTCTTGCCTACTTCTGACTACACTCACTGCCATTCCGATCCCACGGTATATACTCAGAGACATGGAGAGGATATACTCATACTTGTGCTCTACATGGATGTTTTGATTTTCACAGGGAGTTCTACTTCCATGATTCAAAGTACACAATGAGCATTGATGGAGAAATTTTATATGAACGACCTTGGTATTTTGCATTACTTCCTTGGTCTTCAGGTGCATTAGACTACTGAGGGGATCTTCATTTTCCAGCAGAAGTATGCTCTTGATTTGCTTCAGAGATTTGGCATGGCTGATTGCAAGCTTGCCCCCACTCCATTCCAGTGAGGTGTTGTATTGGCTACCAGTTGCACTACTCCTACAGTTGATCCTACCTTGTATCGACACTTGGTTGGTAGTCTTTTGTACTTGACACATATTCGTCTTGATATTTCCTTTGTGGTTGGCCTTGTCTCTTGCTTCTCACAGGAGCCTCATGAGAGTCATTGGAAGGTCGCCAAATGTATCTTGAGATACATTCAAAGCACTACTCATTTTGGTATTCATTATACATCAAGTGCATCTTGGATAGTGAGCTTCATTGACTCAAATTGGGTTGGTGATTTCAATGATCGAAAGTCTACTTCTAGCTTTATCTTTTTCCTTAGTTCTGGTCTAATTGCATGGTCATGCAAAAATCAGACTGCTATTGCATTATCATCGACAGAGGTTGAGTATTGAGGTGCAGTTTTGGCTAGTTAGGAGGTTTTGTGGATTCGTCAGTTGATGGATGAGTTTGGATTCCCTTCCACTCAACCCACTACTCTTTGGTGTGACAACCAGAGTACCATACATATCTCTCACAACCCAGTGGAGCATCAGCGTACTAAGCATATTGAGATCCACATGCACTTCATCAAGCAGCTCATCCAGGATGGTGTTCTCAGCTTGGAGTATTTACCTATTGATCAACAGGTTGCAGACATATTTACTAAACCTTTGGAATTGCCTCATTTTCTTCAGTTGGGATTGATGCTTGGGGTGAAGGAAGTTGTCCTTGGGGAGTCTTGAGGAGTCCTTCCTTCTTCAATTTTTAGTTTTCTTTTCAACTTTTTCTCTCTTTTGGAGAGGAGTTTTATCCCATAGGGTTTTTCTCCTTTTCTTCACTTGTGAGAGTTTTTTGTTTTGTTTTTTACATGGGTACCTCATCAAGCCTTATTTCTAGGACCCATCTTTTGTATATTTTCATTTGTTTGTTCCTCCCTAAGTTGCACTTAAGGGGGGGTGTTAGTGTGAATAAGTCTTGCACCTAGTTTATTGCTTTACTAGGGACTTAGGGGACTTAATTCACATGTTAAGTTTACTTAGGATAAAAGATTATTTCTAGAAGTCTTAGTTGTCTTATCTAGATAAGTATTAGTTGTCTTGACTTCACATCATCCTAGGTAGTTATGAGTTAGTTGTCTCAAGTAATAGGATTAAGACACTTGTCATGATCTTGTCTTATCCTATCTTTCATCCTTGCCTTTATAAGCAAGGAATCTCTAGCATATTTTGCATTGCATTGTATTCTATTGCATAGCATATTGATCATTTTATCATATTACAATTCTTGTTTGGTGGAATAGCATATTCCATTGTTCCTTCTCTCTATCTCTTGTGGTGGTTATTTGGTATTGCAGATTGATGATCTTGGGTTGCTCACTTCAACACAAATGCTAAGTACTCTCCCAAAGAATACACAAGCTGATAGCCAATTCCTCAAACAAAAATTGCATCTTCTTTTAGCCTTAAGCTATGAACACCACAAAATTTCCAAGGAGAAACTCCTAAAAAATACCAAGACAACCTAAACTGGCAATATAAAAAGGGTAGACATATACAATATAATAAGATAAACATAAATAATATGTGTTGAAGCACTTACTAACACACATTCATATCCTACAATATTCCAAACATGAGTGTAGCTATGGAAATCATATCCCAAAATGACATGATGTGTGTCTCCATGTTATCCAATAACATGGCTTTCGGTGCTTAAAACAGTTCAACAAACACTCAACTAATGCCAAGGCACTAGGAAACATATTCACAAGACCATAGAAAGCAAGGCCAAGACAAACAAGACCACACACAATTGGTGGAATAAAGCACACCCAACCATCTATTAGAAAATAGATTCAATCATGATGCAAACACAAATTTCGACACATCCAATCTCACAAAGAACATATAATTCCACAAACACCCTCACACAAAGATTTGCATCCACTTCACTCAATTCCAAACACCAGGACATTCACATACATTGAAGCCACTCCAAGATAGAATAACCATTTGCATACAAGCATTTCACAAAATTTCCAAAACCACATAATGATAGGCCAAAACTGGGGTAAAGAATAAACTGGATTCAACTCAGTCTAAGTGTCAATCTAGGGATCATAAGCTCATGAAAGGTGTTGTGGCTATATGCACAAGGGTTGTGATTTGTGAGGTGAGTGAGAATGAAAATGCATTCCTAAACTACCTAAATTGACAATCAAATTAATGCATATGTTTTGCTTTTGTGACTGTGGTTGTACTGCAATATTTCTACAACGAAGACTGCAATAGAAATAACAACAATAATGATTCTATAAATTGAACTCACAACTGCAATAATATGAACAATCATTAACAAAAAAATCATTGGATCCCATAATTAAATAATAAGCAATAAACAATAAACATTAAACATTAAACAGATTCACAAAATAACAAGAATAAACACATTGTTGAAAATAAACACATTTGCTGAAAATAAGCACACTGCTGGAAGTAAACACACTTACTACAAAAGCTACAAAATCACCAAGCATTCCAAGAAGGGGGTGCCCTTCCTCAGTCTTCCTGGTGCTGAAATGAAATTCCTTTACGCTGGTTGAGTCACGTGAATATGTTTTATTTATCAAAAATAATACAAATTTTTATATCTCCCTTTTCTTCTCACATAGCTCATATTTATAAGAAATGCATGTGCAAGTTGTTTCATATTTTATGCCACTTTGCTATTATTTTGTGGCTGATATTTAGCTGTTTTATTTGTTGAAACAACTCACCCTAAATTGTAGGAGCTTTTATAGCTCATTGTTACAATCAATAAAATAGAATATTATTTTCAACGTGAGGACATTCTCATCAAAACTGAAAAAAATTGGTTATAACTAAATAAACAAAGTATTTTATGAGAAAATAATTATATGGGAGAAATTAATTTGCTAATATGTGTATCCATGAGCATCAGGAAGTTTGCATTCTTCTCCTCTAATCAACATTTTGCAAGATATATTTTCTTAACATAATAGAAGCAAATACTACTAAATACAATCTAATAATTATTATTCACTTATTTTATCTAAAAACTAAATTAAATATTACTTATTTATATTTAACCATAAGCAACAAAAGGTGGTAAAATGGTATGATAATGTATGGAAATGGTATAGGAAAAAAGGATAAAATATGGTATAAATGGAGTGTGAATGGAACTCATCACATAACTTTGTTATGCCCTGCATAACCACCCCATTTTGATTTAGAACAAAATGGGTTCCCCTTTCTTTTCCTTTCTTTGCCTTTGGTTGTTTGCTTTGTTTTTGGGGGTTCTTTGGGTTTTCTCCTAAATTTGTGTCTTCCATCCCATTCGAATTTTCTCGGATCTCGCTTGAACTCCGGCTGAGCGTTGTTGTTCGGGGATTTTTGGTCTTCGCAGAATTTTGTGTGGACCGAATTTTCATGGATTTCCTTCTCTTTTGGATTTTCCCAAAATTTGTTGTTCTTTATTTGTCCCCGAGGCCACCCGAATGTCTCCTCCTTCGCAGAAATCCGTCCCACGCAATTTCCCCAGAATCTGTGAAATGTGAAGAAGTATGGGGTAGTAAGGCTAGTTAATAAATGATGATGCATTTTATGATTAATTGATGCTATTTTGAGATCTCACATGTTGTTCCTTGATTGATAATGATCGGATTAAGTTTCTAGTGGGTGTTTTCATGTTTATTCCACTGGAATCTGCCTGACTCGGAATTCTCTGAAATTCCTCCCTGGCTTGGATTCCGCGGGTCGGCCTGAAACCCGAACTATTTGTATAATCATTTTGTTCGAAGATTTAACGGTACCCTACTAACATAGGATTCATTTCAATGATGATTTTGATTATTTAACTTCTATTTATGTGATCTTTATTGTGGTTTTCTTCATTGAATACAAGATTAAATCACATACAAGATGGTATTTATCAAGGGAGCTCAGCTGGAATGCATTCCCTAGTTCAGTTGGTCATAAAAATCAGCTAAGGAAAAAGTCAACAAGACCTTGCAAATGTCTTGTCGACTACCAGTGCATTCTACTCAACATGCGTCTGTGTTACATTTCGACAAGACCCCATAAATGCCACGGCGATCAGAAATCACATACAGGCATCTATCGCCAAGACATCATTCATTGTCTCAGTGACTAGGAGTTTCCTATCGGCATAAGTTTGTCTTCGGGGAAGGGTCTTGGTGAAATCTCCATGTCTCACCGACTGGCGTCAAAAAGATTCATACATCGGCGAAAGGTTTTCTCTTTGCCAAGAAGTCTTGGCGAGTTCATGAAGTCTCCCTGACTAACAAGAAGAGTCTAATACTTTAGTGGGAGTTTGTCTTCAGAGAGATGTCTTAGCAAAATCTCAAAGTCTTGCTGATCGCCAATAAGAACATACATCGGGGAGAGTGGTTCACCTTTGGTGGGAAGTTTGGCCGAAGTGCTAAGTCTCGACGACATGGACGTGAGTCGCCGAGAGTCTTGCCGACATGGAAGGGGTCCCACCAAACATCTAAGGTCAGCGATAATTTTTCCTTTAGCAGGAGGTCTTGTCGATTGGCATGGATCTTGCTGAAGGGAGTTGCATTCGGCAAAGGATAAAACCTTTGGTATAATGTCTGGTTGAAGAGGTGAGGTCATAGTGACAAAAGCGGCATTGGCGGGAGTCATCTTCTTTTGCATGTGGTCTCGGCAAATTCATAAAGTCACACCGACAGGGTGCGAGGTCTTGGCGACAGTAGAATTTGGAAAAAGGAAGCTTTGGTTGGTGTAAAGTCTCACCGACCAAAGAGAGTCTCAGCAACACGAAGGAAGCTCGATGAAAGTGAAAGAAATCGGCAAAAGGTCCTACCAATACAAAGTCTTAGCGACAACAGGGCGAGGTCGCCAAGAGGTGTTGCCTTTGGTGAAAAGTTTCGCCGAAGAGGAAGGGTCCTGCTGATAAGATGAGCTCGCCGAAGGATATGGGACTCAATGTAATGTCTCACCGACTCATGAAGGTCACGCCGAAACAAAAAGAGAAGCTGGCGCAAGAAGGTCAACAAAAGGAATTCGGGGAGACTCCAAACAAATGAGGGGGCGTCACTATGAGGTCACGACAACAAGCGAAGGTCATGCCGACATAAAGTGGGGGTCCCACCAAAAGAAATGGAGCTCGCCAAGAGGGTAATGCCTTTGCCATAAGGTCTTGGTGAAGGAAGGAGGTCATGCCGACAGGATGTCCCTTCGGGGAGAGAAAAGGTATGCACCAAGAGGTTTGGCCGACATTCAGGAGTCTCACCAATAACACGGAGGGGCTCGGTAAGAGAAGAGAAATTCAGGGTAATGTCTCCGTGATTCTGATAAGTCTTAGCGATAAGGAGGATGTCTGGGAGACTCCAAAAGAAAACAAGGGCTTCACCATGTGGTCTCAGCGAAAGGATGTGGTCTTGCCGATGGTTTTTGTGAGCTTGGTATAACTTCTGTAGCTCGCCAAAATGTCTTGCCGACTGCCATATGCTATGCCGATAACTATTAAGATGAAATCGCATCAGGGAGACACGATAAGTGTCTCACCGACATGCGATTGAATGGGGATCACTTTTGAATGCTCGAGAATCTGGCGTGGTGAATGTCTAACCAATCAGAGGAAGGCCAAAGAGTGATTCATCAGTCCCTTTGATCAATTGACCGCCACGGTAGAAGACCAATAGAATGCAAACCAGATGGATTCTTTCTGAGATCAGAAGGTGATGGATCAACTCGGGTGAAATGCAAAGATCTACAGGGAGGCCTGATGGTGCTTCTAGGAGATGGTCAACATACGAAAGGTCTAGAACATGAAGGAAGCCGAATGAAGAAAGGAGCTATGAGTCACAGGGATAGCTGTAGTGACCACTGATAGGCAAATCAATATTAATGGTGATATTCTAGAGCATTCCAGGTAGATTTCAGAAGGAGTTCAAAGTATGGACACACAGACAAGGGAGTTAATGTTGCAGGAGCAAAAGATCTACAGATCTTTCCCAAAAATCTTTCATCAGCGTGGACACCGAGGATTCACATTGAATACACATTGACTCTCTTCAAAAGATCTGAGAGCCGACTCTCCTACAATCTGCAGATATTTTGTAAACCCTAATGCAGGAGGGACAACGCTTTATTTTTGTTACATTCTATATATAAGGCATTCTTGCCTCTTTGTAAAAGAGAGATCTTCCAAGGGTGAGCACTTCTAGATTAGAACTTCTAGTTAGTAGTCAGTAGAATAGGAATAGAGGGGGATATAAGCTGATCTTGATTCTTTGTAATGGGAGCTTCTTTTGTCTTCTTAGAGTAGGAGTTAGATTCAGAATAGACTAATTTCTCTTTCAGTCTTCTTAGTGTAAATGGAAACAACTTGGAGCCATAGATTTTCTGTACACTGGTGATTGTGCCAGCTTTGTAATTGTTGTCTATCTATTTTATGAACAGTAGAAGCAACCAGATCTTAATCTACTTCATGTTGTGTTTCAGAATGGTGTTTGTCTTGAGTTAATCATCTGATTTGAAAGCTTTCAAGGAATGAGGTTTTATTTTCTATTTTTTTTAATGGTAACTTATAATCTGTTGTTGAAATCAACACTGTGAATGAATGAAGCTGTGTGTTAGTCACAAGTTGACTTTGTTCTGCAGTTTTAGTTAGGAATTCCTTGGAAGGTGATAGGTCTGGTTAATTCGGATGAAGTGTAATTCTTTTATATCTAAAAGCCCTAATTCATCTTTTTATATTTCTTTAAAACCCTGGTTAGAATAGGTTTTAAGTTTATGTTTGATCTCATAACAGTCCAAAAGTTCAACACCAGCAGGCCCCTTGAATATTACTGTTACATTGACCACTAAGGGACATCAACATAGTTGAGAACCAACTACAAAGACCTTGGGAGCTAAGATATCCATGTGAATATCTTTCTCTTTCAGGAGAAACAGAGTAGCAATATTCTGTTTGCAATGTTGTTGTGCCATTTGGGACGTCAACAGGAACTGGCGCTAGAAGGAGGACCCTATGAGTAATTGTGGATCGTTGTGAGTTGGAGTGGGCCAGGTCTTTGAAAACCTAGCTCTAATGGGTAGCCCTTTGTATATACCAGGATTTTTCCATGAAATCCCTGGTCACCTGTATGATAGGTTTCCTTTGTTTTTCCCTAACAATGGGCAAAATGCTTTTGAACATGTCAAAACTTGCAAGCGTATTCTCACTTTTCTCAAGGTTCAACATGAGGATATCATCTTCCAATTATTTGTCGAAACACTTCAAGGTTCAACAAGGCGATGGTATGTTAATCTTCCACCAAGTTGTATTTGTTCATGGGCAGAGCTAGAAATCTTATTCTTAGATCAGTTTGATCCTCGCACATAAGACCACTGGGAGAACTCATCCCTGCAAAATCCAATCATAGAGTTAAGTACTTCATTCGATAATGAAGTTATAACCATATCATCTCTTTTCAATTATATTCCAAAGCACAGTCCATTACATCACAATGAAGTTGTGAATAAAATATTTGATGAGAAAGTCTATAATTTTGATGACTTATTTGGTAAAAGGTATGAGATGGATGTAAAGTTAGGGCATAATGGAAATCTCAATATGGAATCTAGCTTTGTTGAGAATGCTAGTACTAACGATGGTTGTGAAGGAGATGAGGTAAACTTTTATGATCAAGATCAGAATCAGGGTGATGAGGAATGGAGAAAGGAACATGGCTCATGTTGGTTAGATATCCCACATGCACAAAATCGAATAAGGAAGAAGTTGGAAGAATTAGGAGATTTGAAATTATTAGAGCTTGTTAAACCAACTGGATGTGGGATACATCGAACAAATCAACATTCCCAGATGGATTGCCATGTTTTTTTGGGTAGAATGGAGTTATATTTCATACATCAAATCATTGATGAGGAGGATGAAACAACTAGCACGCATGAAAATGGTAATCAGTTCATCCAAAATGATGAGATTGATTGTGTGAAGAGGTTCAATTCTTGCCTATCTATTGATGACCTTGATCCTTGCAGTGAGATGGATTCAACAACTGATGAGACTCCTCTACCTAGTGTAGACCTGATGGAAGTGGAGAATGGATTCATCGATGCATTCATAGATGCTTTCATGATGGTGAATGAGGAGGAAACACACTTTGATGGGTTAACACAAGAAGACGACTTTGCTACTTTAAGTGGAGGACGGATTGAAACAGGTGACGGGCTTCAAAATGAGATTGCCAATGAACCTTGTGGTCAAAGTCAAGGACTTAAATGTCAGCATGAAATTTTAAGGGAAGAAATTTGAGTAGATGTATAGGTCATTCAATTGTTCCCTGAAGAAGTTCATGACGGAGTACATTTAGATGAAGCAGAGGAATGCCAAGAAAGCACCCAAGAGGTTATCTCAAAAGTTGATTCTCCTCAACATAACGAATAGAATGAGACAAGGGAGTATTTTCTTGATTTTAATTCTGATTGCTCAAATGTGTTGTTGGAAGAAGGTCCTTGCTTAGTATCCACTAATCAATTTGTTCTTAACGCTGGTGAATTTGATGCTAAGTGGCATGTCCTTGTTGAAGAGGTATAGAAATATGAATTGAGAGAGTGTTTTCCTATCTCTGACTCCATGGGTTCAAATGAGTTTGAGGGAAAGCCTTGTTCACCATGTGCCAGTATCCCTGACATCAATGGTTATAAGCTGGAACCAGATTGTCAAACCCTAGGGGATGACATGTTGCAAAAGAATGTTGAAAGTGAGACTTCATCTCAAGAAATTCAAAAAATTTTTGACTCCGTGCCCGAGATGAATACAAAGATGCTGGTGAGTGAATATCCTAACTGCAAGATGAACCCTGATTCAATGGTGTTCCTTGAGCTGAGATCTTGTGAGGAGGAGATCATACAACACAAGCCTGCATTGGTAACTAGGAATCTTCAGAATCAGGTGGTGTCCTTTCATTATCCTCCGTGTTTTAATAATTTTCAGTTTGATCATGGCGTTGGGGATAGTAAAACATGTTTATGGGTAAATCATGACAAACTGAGAACCCACAGTTGATAATATTTCAAGCTTTATGCTCTCAGAATGAACTTATTGCATATAAACTTTATATTTCTGAGTATAAAGATAAATTTGCTAGGCTTATAACTGTGCCTAGTAAGTTAAGATTGCTGCATATAATGAAAAATCAGTCAAGGCAATGTATAAATCTTTACAGTTTTGTGTTTGAAAAGCTTAGCTTTTGAGTTAGTTTAGGATTAGGATATATTAGTGTTAGTTTTTGGTTTAGTTAGTTTTCCTTCATTTTGTCTTTTTCCTTTTCTTGTTCTTTTTGTTTCTATTTGTAGATAGTTTGTTTTTTTGTTTGTAAATATTCTGCTTTTGCTTATGTTGTAAATAGCTTTGTTGTTGTTTCCTTGTTCTTCCTTTTTCTATTTGTCTTTCTGCCTCCTTGGTTCTTTTGGTTTCTGTCTTAGTCCTTTGGGGTTTCTTTGTTTCTTTCCATCTTAAAATGGTGGGTTGTTATCTGAAGCATACTTTGGTCATTTGGAGAAGAAATGGTTTAGATATTTTCACACTTTCTGGTTGGATGATTTCATCCTAAATTTTTTGTTTCATGCCCGTTATCAATAAAGGTTGTGGAAGGTCTTGAAAACAAGGTGCAAAGTAAATAACCTTCATTAGCCCCTCTAAATCTCCCACAAATCATTAAAATCATCTCCTCTTCTAGTAGTGTATTTGTCCTAGGATGACAGTGTTGTAAAATTTGAGTGAAAAATCCGACTTCCAAGTGTTGTTATGAGGTCCATTGTAGTTTTCAACCTAGATTAGATATTAAACATCTGACATATTGAAAAAGAAAAGAAAAAAAGAGTAGAATTAAATGAAATATCTGAAACTCCAAAAGAAAATAAAAGAATTATCTAAAGAGAAAAGAAGATTCAATATGAATGGGTGATTCCAGTATCTCTACTGAGGCTATGGACACCTAGCTGGCAGTAGAGCAATGCTGCGAGAAAACTAGAGGTATATTCATCAGGGCTATGGATGCCTGACTGGCAGCAGAGCAATGCCCAGGATATCATTGCACGACTGCTAAAATAAATCAACTCATGTAGTTCAAATCTTACATGTTGTTGTCCAAAAGATGAAGAAAACTTCATGAGAGAGTCATGCACAATCAAGCACACACATAGATTCAGGGGTAGCTACTATTGGCTTACATTTGAGATTCTAGCTCTATCTCTTTTGCATTTCTGGGTAGCTGAATCCTTCAGATTCTTGAGGTTTTTTCCCTCACCATTTGTTATGCCCTGCATCCATTTGATTTGGATCTTTCTTTTCATCCCATTCGGATTTTCTCGGATCTCGCTTGAACTCTGGCCGAGCGTTGTTGTTTGGGGATTTTTGGTCTTCATGGAATTTTGCATGGACCGGATTTTCACGGATTACCTTCTCTTCCGGATTTTCCCGAAATCTGTTGTTCTCTGTTTGTCCCTGAGGCCGCCCGAATGTCTCCTCCTTCACGGAAATCCGTCCCGCACGGATTTCCCCGAAATCTGCAAAATGTGAAGAAGTATGGGGTAGTAAGGCTAGTTAATAAATGATGATACATTTTACAATTAATTGATGCTATTTTGAGATCTCACATGCTGTTCCTTGATTGATAATGATCGGATTAAGTTTCTAGTGGGTTTTTTCATGTTTATTCCGCTGGAACCGCCTGACTCAGAATTCTCTGAAATTCCTCCTGGCTTGGATTCCGCGGGTCGGCCTGAAACCTGAACTATTTGTATGATCATTTTTTTGAAATTTAATGGTACTGAACTGACATAGGATTCATTTCAATGATGATTTTGATTATTTAACTTCTGTTTATGTGATCTTTATTGTGGTTTTCTTCATTGAATGTAGGATTAAATCACATATAGGATGGCATTTGTCAAGGGAGCTCAGCTGGAATGCATTCCCCAGTTCAGTTGGTCATAAAAATCAGCTAAGGAAAAGTTGGCAAGACCTTGCAGATGTCTTGCTGACTACCAGTGCATTCTGCTCAACATGCGTCTGTGTTACATTTAGGCAAGACCCCAGAAATGCCACGGCGATCAGAAATCACATACAAGCGTCTATCACCAAGACATCATTCATTGTCTCAGCGACTAGGAGTTTCCTATCAGCATAAGTTTGTCTTCGGGGAAGGGTCTTGGCGAAATCTCCATGTCTCACCGATCGGTGTCAAAAAGATTCATACATCGGCGAAAGGTTTTCTCTTCGCCAAGAAGTCTTGGCAAGTTCATGAAGTCTCCCCGACTAACAAGAAGAGTCTAATACTTCGGCGGGAGTTTGTCTTTGGAGAGATGTCTTAGTGAAATCTCAAAGTCTTTTCGATCGCCAATAAGAACATACGTTGGGGAGAGTGGTTCACCTTTGGCGGGAAGTTTGGTTGAAGTGCTAAGTCTCAGCGACACAGACGTGAGTCACCGCGAGTCTTGCCGACATGGAAGGGGTCCCACCAAACATCTAAGGTCAACGATAATTTTTCCTTCGACAGGAGGTCTGGCCGATTGGCATGGATCTTGCCGAAGGGAGTTGCATTTGGCGAAGGATAAAACCTTTGGTATAATGTTTGGCCGAAGAGGTGAGGTCACAGTGACAAAAGCAGCATTAGCGGGAGTCATCTTCTTCGAGATGTGGTCTCGGCAAATTCATAAAGTCGCACCGACAAGGCGCGAGGTCTTGGCGACAACAGAATTCGGCAAAAGGAAGCTTTGGTTGGTGTAAAGTATCGCCGACCAAAGAGAGTCTCAGCGACACGGAGGAAGCTCGGTGAAAGTGAAAGAAATCAGTGAAAGGTCCTGCCAATACAAGAAGTCTCGGCGACAGCAGGGCGAGGTCGCCAAGAGGTGTTGCCTTCGGCGAAAAGTTTCACCAAAGAGGAAGGGTCCTGCCTATAAGATGAGCTCGCCGAAGGATATGGGACTCGGTGTAATGTCTCACTGACTCATGAAGGTCACGTCGAAACAAAAAGAGAAGCTGGCACAAGAAGGTCAACAAAAGGAATTCGGGGAGGCTCCAAACAAATGAGGGGGCATCACTATGAGGTCACAACAAGCAAAGGTCATGCCGACATAAAGCAGGGGTCCCACCGAAAGAAATGGAGCTCGCCAAGAGGGTAATGCCTTCACCATAAGGTATTGGCAAAGGAAGGAGGTCACGCCGACAGGATCTCCCTTTAGGGAGAGGAAAGGTATGCACCAAGAGGTTTGGCCGACATTCAGGAGTCTCACTAATAACACGGAGGGGCTCGGTAAGAGAAGATAAATTTGAGGTAATGTCTCCCCGATTCTGATAAGTCTCAGCGATAAGGAGGATGTCTGGGAGACTCCAAAAGAAAACAAGGGCTTCACCATGTGGTCTCAGTGAAAGGATGCGGTCTTGCTAATGGTTATTGTGAGCTCAATATAACTTCTGTAGCTTGCCGAAACATCTTGCCGACTGCCATATGCTATGTCGATAACTGTTAAGATGAAATCGCATCAGGGAGACATGATAAGTGTCTCATCGACATGTGATTCAATGGGGATCACTTTTGAATGCCCGAGAATCTAGCGTGGTGAATGTCTAACCAATCAAAGGAAGGCCAAAGAGTGATTCATCGGTCCCTTTGATCAATTGACCGCCCTGGTGGAAGACCAACAAAATGCAAACCAGATGAATTCTTTCTGAGATCAGAAGGCGATGGATCAACTCGGGCGAAATGCAAAGATCTACAGGGAGGCCCGATGGTGCTTCCAGGAGACGGTCAACATGCGAAAGGTCCAAAACATGAAGGAAGTCGAATGAAGAAAGGAGCTATGAGTCACAGGGACAACTGTAGTGACCACTGACAGGTAGATCAATATTAATTGTGATATTCTGGAGCATTCAAGGTAGATTTCAGAAGGAGTTTGAGTATGGACACACAGACAAGGGAGTTAATGTTGTAGGAGCAAAAGATCTACAGATATTTCCCAAAAATCTTTCATCAGCGTGGACACCGAGGATTCACATTGAATACACATTGACTCTCTTCAAAATATCTGAGAGCCGACTCTCCTACAATCTGCAGGTATTTTGTAAACCCTAATACAGGAGGGACAACGCTTTCTTTTTGTTACATTTTGTATATAAGGCATTCTTGCCTCTTTGTAAAAGAGAGATCTTCCAAGGGTGAGCACTTCTAGTTTAGAACTTCTAGTTAGTAGTCAGTAGAATAGGAATAGAGGGGATAGAAGCTAATCCTGATTCTTTGTAATGGGAGCTTCTTTTGTCTTCTTAGAGTAGGAGTTAGATTCAGAATAGACTAATGTCTCTTTCAATCTTCTTAGTGTAAATGGAAACAGCTTGGAGCCACAGATTTTCTGTACACTGGTGATTGTGCCAGCTTTGTAATTGTTGTTTATCTATTTTATGAACAGTAGAAGCAACCAGATCTTAATCTACTTCATGTTGTGTTTCATAATGGTGTTTGTCTTGAGTTAATCATCTAATTTGAAAGCTTTCAAGGAATGAGGTTTTATTTTCTATTTTGTTTGAATGGTAACTTATAATCTGCTCTTGAAATCAACACTGTGAATGAATGAAGCTGTGTGTTAGTCACAAGTTGACTTTGTTTTGCAATTTTAGTTAGGAATTCCTTGGAAGGTGACAAGTCTGGTTAATTCAGATGAAGTGTCATTCTTTTCTGTCTCAAAGCCCTGATCCATCTTTTTATATTTCTTTAAAACCCCAGTTAGAATAGGTTTTAAGTTTATGTTTGATTTTATAACAGTCCAAAAGCTCAACACTAGCAGGCCCCTTGAATATTACTGTTACATTGACCATTGAGGGATATCATCACAGTTGAGAACCAACTACAAAGACCTTGGGAGCTAAGATATCCATGTGATCATCTTTCTCTTCAGGAGAAACAGAGTAGCAATATTATGTTTGCAATGTTGTTGTGCCATTTGGGACGTCAACAAACATCCACTTTCATTTCACGGTGAACAAGAAATTTGATGCAATATGATTCTAATTATGCAAAAACCAATAATTAGCACATTCTTTTCCATATACTTCCTTGTACATTCTATCAGGGGTTCATAATAAGCATAATAGAGAAAAAAACTTAACATAGAATAGGACCAACAATTTCAAAAATTTAGAATACTACCACAAAGATAAAATATAGCCCAAGAGAGAATTATCAATTCCAACATTAAGATTAAAATGAGCTCATTGGAAACATAGAATCAAATGTGACCAAGGGTCACAAAATAGACAAATGGAAAAGTTGGGCGATTAGATCAACCATAAGAAAATTAAAAATTCAATTACACTCCTTACATCAATTAGAAATTTCATCAATAACAAAAATAAACCATCGATTTTGGAGGACACTATTACATGAACTGACTAGTATTAGCCACATTTGAGGGAGTAAAGAGCTACACAACTCCTTGGGAGTACAACATCCAAAGTGTGTTAGAGAGATAATGCTCAAACACATTACATTCACAATCACCAAACTCACTCAACTGTTCCAACAAAAACCACACTAAGAAAATGCACTTCATCAAGACACAATCACATCATTATGCAAGAAGGCATATGCAGGGTTTCCTATAACATCCAAAAAAAATTATCCACACAAGGGTAGGGCTAAAAAAAATGGCATCCACATCATTCACAAGGAAATGACACATATTTACTCACATCATGCATCACTACCATATGATAAAACAAAATGGTATCCACATCATTCGCAGGGCACATCACAACCAAGGCTCTAGGTGAAATCGACATAATGCTCCTAATATGCACAATTCACTTAACATTTAAACATGCACCCCATGCAAGAGGAAAAAAAATTCTAATTAACCATCTAGGTTCCCACAAGAATTCTAGGGAAAACATGATTTGGGAACATAATTCATTGGCCCAAATATTCTATTATGACAATGCAACCTATCATTCATGCACTACCATAATCAATTTACACATATGATGATACTCCAATGAGACTACAAATGCACAATCCACTTTAGGCAACATTACCATGTGAACACCTTTCCATAATTCAAGCATATGACATACACCACATTCACTTTCAATGCATCAGTCACATAAGCCAGTTGATAATGATCAATCATGATCCAAAACATTAGCACACAATTCCAAATCAAATGCGCCCATAGTCACACATCTAAAGAAAACACACAAGCATAAATAAGACCACTCAAGGATCACTATGCATTCACATTTAATAGGATTCAATACATTGAGATGGAAATCACACATGAAAGCTCTTCTTGACAACTCAAGGTTCTAACTAACCCTCACAAACAAGCATTTCTCAAACATATCACGTTAGGGAAAAATGACAACACCTAAGCTACCAACAACACACACACATTGAAAACCAACTAAAGCTCTCATAGAATGAGCAATGCACCAAAGAGTGATTATTCCCCACTTAGGAGTCTCTCATCCAAGGGTATCTTCCCATCCTTGTCAAATGTGTTAAGGCTTAGGAGGCACTCTTCCTCCTCAAACACACTACACAGGTTGGTTCACACTGAACCCTCAAAAAGGTCACTTGGGGAAGCAAGGAAAGAAGCCAAACACTGACTTACTAAAACACTCACTTGAGTGATCACGCACTGAGCACCAACAACCACATAGGAAAGAACACAAACCAAAAATCTCGGTAATGCAACATGGGTTCTAATAATAGATGTGATGCCCCAAGTTGATGTTGGTGTAGGTTTTTTTTTTTTTTTTTTCTAGTGGGTTAATTTAATTTCTCTTAATAAGTTTTTCCTACACTTTTATTAAGCTTTCGTAGGATAATAAAGTGAGTTTATTATCTAATAACTAGAAGATAAGGTAATGAGGTGTCCTCATCCTTAATTAAGGGTGGATAATTTTCCACTTTTGGTGGTTATTGGTGGTCAATTCCTATTGGTTGATTTTCCACCTTTATCATCTCCTTAGTTCTATATAAACTTGCTACCTAGCTTGTATTTTTCATCTTGGAAGCTCTTAATTTAGTTTTGTCATTCTGAAATTGCATATCTCTCAAAATTGTTGGTTCACATTGTTTATGTTTTTTCTAGTTTATGTAGCTTTGAATTTCTCTTATAAAGTTCTTTTAGTTATCAATCTATTTTGGATTTCTAACATGGTATCAGAGCTTTTATTTTCAGAATTATGAGTTCATAGATTCCTAATTGAGATTTTGAGTTTTCCATGTAAGATTTTGTAAATTCTTGTATGCTCTTCTCTTGTGTTTTGAACAATCTGGAGAATCGAAAAGGGTTTATAAAGATCTAATAACCTATTCATATAACATATTTTTTTGTGGGATCTGGGTGATTGCAACATTTTTGGTTATATTGGCATCATTTTTTATTGTTTCAATACGTCCAAGAGGCTCGAGAAAGTCAATATAGGCTTTTGTTTTATCTTATTTGCAAATTGTTTGACATAGTTGCAAATACCTGCTTGAAGGTTAGATTTGGTGAATAGATTTTTGCATGAGCACTTTCTACCAAAACAAACCTTGCCATTGCATTCAGGAGTTCGAGGAGATGAATTTTGATATAAAATTTTTCCCATATTTGGTGTTGGGAGCCATTGAGGCAAAATGTTTTTTTCCTAGGAAGTCATACAACCCCTTAGATGCACTTATAGTGGTGTGCTAAGCGCTTGCAACACTAAGTGCTCAAGTAGTTTTTTAGGCATTGATCCTAGGCACTAAGCACTTGCAAGCTCAAATTTCCTGCAACTGCTTAGCAAACTGACCTTCAATTATAAATCATGATAGGTTTATCTAAACCACTTGTGGTTCACAATTAAACCATGAACTTAAAATTACAAACACTGTTGAATCTTTGCCCATTCCATCACTCAGTCTCTACCAGAGAACCACCTCCACCACAGGTACCACCCAAGGGACACCAAGGGGCTACCATAGCCCTCCTTATAGGCTAGATTGTCCTTTTTTCCAAACTTGCATAACTTTTGCCCCGGTTATCAGATTTTGACAAACAAGATATCAACGAAAAGCTAGAGATGAGAACTTTCCATCCACATAGGTTTGAATTTTTTATTTTTTTTGCCAAAGTTAAATTTTTTTGTTGCATATTTCCTTAGCAAGCCATAACTTTTTCCTAGGAGCTTTATTTTTAAAAAATAAATAGTATTTGGAAAGGTATTGAACAACACTATACAACTATAGTGCTAATTTTCTAGATTTTTCTAAGGTTTAATTTGTAATTTTGGCCATTGTGGGCTTATTGAGCATTATATCTTGGAAAAGGCTTTGTAAATGCACTAAACTATAAAGTACCAACCTTGTAATATTTGGGAGGTGATTTTTGATACTAGTGAAAAGGGTGGGAGTGTGTTGGTGTTCTTGTGTTCTCTTTCTTTCAGCACTTCATTTTACATTTCTTCATCATGGCTCAAACAATAGTTCTTATTCTAACTACATACAACTATTTTGAGTGGAAATCTAAAATGAAAATTCACTTAAGAAATCTTGGTTGTATAGAATAAAAATAGGACTAGAAACTTAACCTTCTAAAGATGAAAAAAAGCCTAAATGGTTTAATAGATGTGATAAAGCATATGGAGCATTGTGTTTGTTTGTATCTCTTGATTTTCTTTTTCATTGAATCTTTGAATACACCAAATGAAATATAGACTAAGCTAGAAACTCTATTTGAAA
This sequence comes from Sequoia sempervirens, assembly GCA_007258455.2. NCBI lineage: Eukaryota > Viridiplantae > Streptophyta > Pinopsida > Cupressales > Cupressaceae > Sequoia > Sequoia sempervirens. The sequence goes on from VDFB02345376.1 coordinate 494,111, forward strand.
CTCAAAATTCTTTGCGAGGTCATATGTTGGAAAATGAACTAATCAGTCTAAGTCCAGACAACCTCAACATAATTCAAAGTTTCTTCACAAAGTTGAAATCACTAAGGTTGTAGTTAAAGAAATGTGGAATTGAAAAGAAAGATGAACCTCTGATTCTTTATATTCTCTCAGAGTTAAGTTCTAAATATGCAATATTTGTTTCTACCTTCTATGTTACTAAGTATGCAGTTGGGTCTCAATTCATCATGCCATATTTGGATGATTTTGCTACTTCTCTTGCTTGGGAACAAGATAAGCTAATCTAGATGGGAACTCTAAAGTCATTAAGTCAAATTGCTTGGCTACTAACCATGGCAAAAAAGAATAGCGAGGATAAAGTAGTAACAACAAGAATAAGGAACAAAATAATAACAAAGAGAAGAAGGATAGAAAATCAGTTGCCCCAAAATCAACTAATGAGACCTCATCTTCAAATGACAATAATTCTAAGAAAGAGAAGGTCAAATGTGTGCATAATAAATGACTCAGTCATGATGAACATAATTTTTTGAAGAAACAAGTTGATCACTTGACACACATTCTTGAAAAGAATAATCTCAATGATCCTGGATCAATCAAATGAAGTTCAAATGAGGGGTATCACAAGGAAAAAGATAAAAATGAGGGGAAAGGAAAGGGATAGGCCCTTGTAGGATTTTCTTTTCCACCATCCACTTGATTTCTTGATTCAGGTGTCTCACACCACATGGATTTATCTGAGGATGAACTTGTATCTTTGGATCCATTTTTTATACTTTCCATTTTGATGGGTGACGAAACTCATGTTGAGGTGTGTGGGAGAGGGTCTATTGATATGGGGGATGACACATTTCAAGATGTTCCTTGTGTGCCCTTATTATCAACTAATCTCTTATCAATATATCAAAACACTCACATAGGTTTAGGAAAGCAGGTTGAGTTTTCTCCTGATTCAATGGTGATTTGTGAGTTGCACAATGATTCTACAACTACAACTGGGAGAGCAGATAATTAGTCTTGACTTTATTTGTTCTCTCACTTTGTTCTTGATCCAACTTCATTTGTTTTACTCGCTCATTTTGATGGATTAATTTATGGCACCAATGATTTGGCCATTTGAACAACCACTACTTGAAGCAGCTCAGTCAATAGGACATGGTTACAAGATTCCCTATAGTTAAATTTTTTGATGGTTTTTGTCAGGGATGATTTCTTGCAAAGAATCCATAAGATAAATTTGACAAAGGAAAAGCTTGGAGAGCCTCACAACTTTTGGAGTTGGTACATTGTGATTTGGATGGTCTATTTCCACAACCACCTTTCAACAAAGCCTTATATGTTTTGGCCTTCATTGATGAATTTTATAGGTACAATTTTGAGTACTTTCACAAACAGAAGTTTGAATTTTTTGATTCATTCTTAGAATTCAAGGCATTTACAAAGAAATAAACTAGGAAATCCATCAAATTTTTGCGTATAGATAATGGGGGGAATATATCAACCACAGGTTTGAGTTTTGTTGTACTTCGAAGGGAATTTATTTGTAGCAACAATTCCCTATAGTCCTCAACAAAATGGAGTTGCAAAATGAAAAAATCGATCCTTGAAAGAGATAGCCAATTGTATGATTCGATCCAAGTCTTTGGCACCACTTTTTTAGGCAGAACCCATTAATTTTGCATGTTATATCTAGATCTGAGTTCCTCACAAATATGTGAAGGGGAAACTTATTTTCAAGCTTGGAATATTTGGAAACCATTAGTTAAGTACTTTTGAGTGTTTGGATCTTGTGCATGGGCCTGCATTCTAGCAAAAAAATGCAAGGCTATGGATCTGCAAAGCAAGCCTTACATATTTGTTGGATACCCAGATGATGTCAAATGCTACATGCTTTTTCATCCTACCATCCATGAGTTGTTCATTGAGAGGAGTGTTCATTTTGAGGAGAGTCCTTCCAATTCTTCTCTTACCACTTCTCTAGCTACCATCAGATTGGGTACCTTGCATCATGATGATAGTTCTTCAAAGGATCGTAATCCTTCCAATCTTGATGAGGAGTATTCTTCCTCCAACTCATATGATAATAGTGAACATGAGGGTTCATATATCCCTCCTTTAGAGGTTGATGATTCTTCTTTTGATTCTCCACCTTCTCTAGTTGTAGGGCCTCTTTGGGCTCGTCAAACACTACAGTCAGCATGGGATTGGGTAGGGGATCATTCAAATTATAGAACAAGGTCACAATTTCAAGAGGCTCCACATCTCTTCCTAGCCACAAATTTTGATCCATGTTACTTTTGGAAGCTTTGGTGTCCCCAAGTGGGATGCAACTATGCATGAAGAGTTCAGTTCCTTGGAGAGGAACCACACTTGGGATCTTGTACCTCTTTCTAAGGGAAGGGAACTTGTTTGATTAAAGTGGATCCATAAAAAAAAATATGGGGTGACTGATAAGCATAAGGATCGCTTGGTTGCCGAAGGATTCTCCCAGGCTCCTGAGATTGACTGCTTTGAGACTTTTGCACTAGTTACCAAAATGAATTCCATCCAACTTGCGCTTGTTATTACTACAAATCATAGATGGAAAGTTCATTAGATGGATGTGAAGATTTTTTTTCTTCACGGTGACCTTCAAGAGGAGATATACACAAAGTAGCCACAATGGTTCATACATGATCCTTGACTTGTTTACCATCTTCAAAAGTCTCTCTATGGCCTCAAACAAGCCCCTCCATCTTGGTATGCCAAGATGGACTCCTTCCTTCTAAAAGTTGGGTTCACTCAATTTCATTATGATCCTAATGTCTATATTATGTTGTAGGATGACACTCACACTTTCTTGGTTCTCTATGTCGATGACTTGTTGATCATAGGAAGTCACTCATCCACCAGTCAGGTAGTGAAAATTTCCTTTCATGATCAATTTTTGATGTTAGACTTGGGCCTATTGCACTACTTTATGGGGATTGATATCACTCAATATTCTTCTAGTATCTCTCTTGCACAACCTAAGTACACACTTTATATGCTTCATAGGTTTCGCATGGCTAACTATAAGTCTGTACCCACTCCATTTATGTAAGGGGTCAAACTTCAGGCTAAGTGTTCTTCGCCTTTGGTGGATGGCACTTTGTATCAACAACTTGTTGGTAGTCTCATCTATCTGAATCACATGGGACCTAACATTTTATATGTTGTAGGAGTGGTCTCTCGACTCATGTAGGATCCACATGAGCTACACTAGAAAGAAACTAAGTGAATTATTCACTACATCAAGGATACTCATAGTTATGGGATTCACTATACAATGGGTGTGGATTTTGACTTGGTGGGACACACAAATTCAATTGGGTAGGAAATTCTTAAGATCACAAGTCTAATTTAGGGTATTGCTTCTCCGTTGGTTCTAATCCAATTTTTTGGTCGACCAAAAAGAAGTATTCTATTGCTCTTCCATCTATGTTGGTGTAAATAAATTCTTGTACCTAGTTAAGTCATTACTAGGGGACTTAGGGGACTTATTTACATGTTAAGTTTACTTAGGTCCTAGGAAGGAATCTTTCTAGAAGGTGTTAGTTGTCATTAGATCTTATCTTATCTTTTGACTTACAACACATGTGTCCTAGGTAGTAGTGATAAGTTGTCACATGTCATAGGATTAAGACACTTTTCATAATCCTGTTTAATCTTGTGTCTCACCTTGGCTATATAACCAGGTGATCTCATACATTGTACATTGAATTCTTGGATAATCAATTCCATTGCAATCTTGAGCATTGCATAGTGATCTCTCTTGTGCTTTCATGAAGTACCTAGATCCTGGGTGGCTATAATCTTCAACCAATCTTGCATGGTGTAGAGTAATTCTATACCAACTCTTACATGGTATCAAAGCTTGTGGGATTGCTTCTTGTTAGTATTTATTGAGAGATCTGAGTTGAAAATCTTGAAAATTTGAGTATGCTCTTCTCTTGCATCAAATGATGATCTGGAGAATCAAAAAAGCTTGAAAGAAATACTAGATTTGGGGGTTTCCTCTTTGTGGCCTTGTATTGCAAGTTCAAATTAGATGTTGTTGGTGCAAATCTGAGCTCACCATTGAGATTAGAGGGTTAAGTAATTTTTTCCTTTTGTTTCATCTAAATCGAACACACGTGACCAAATCTATGAGGGTTTGAAGTTGAAGAGTGGTTGCTAGATCTAGAAGGTAGCTACAATTTTGAAGCACTATGAGTCAAAACTAACCCTGCCATCACATCCAAAAGGGCCAAAAAACCTAAGATCGACTGTCAAATCATCAAATTTGGAGAATTTGTCCATCAAGGAAAAAAAATATTACCCAAGGAGTCGTACGACTCCCTAGGTCGCAGTCAGTACGATTTAAAAATATATATATTTCAATAAAATTTTCTAAAAAAAATTCAAAAAAATATTATAAAGTTTTTAGCAAATTTTATTAAAAAAATCAAAAGGATAAATATTATGTGGTTTTAAAAAAAAATGTAGGTCATACCATGCCTATGTAGGGTACCACGTACTCGTGATAGGGTACGCCACTGTAGAGCCGCCATGCAACATATTCCCATTCAGTGTTGTGGGACCTAGATTTTCTATCAATTGCTTGGGAAAAACTGTCGACTTTTCAACCATATGGTGAAAAAATGAATATTTCAGAGGATCAAAGAAGATTCTATTGTCGTTGGGGGAAAGAATATTCTAAGAAAATATTCTTGAAGAATAATCTAAGCGAATATTCTAGATTTTTTCGACCTCAGCTCGCGCCAACTGGTGACGGATAGTCAGTCGTCAAATTTTATCGCATAAAATACTGATGTTAGCCTACATTAGTAGTGATGTTAGTAACTTTTTCAAAATTTCTTCCCCCCTCTTTGTTGAAGTTATTCATTTTACAGTCCAACTTCTAAGGCCCATAACTTGCTCATATGACCTCCTTTTCTGGAGTAATTTTTTTCATTTTGGGTAATTTCACACTCTTCACAGTGGTAGAATCAGATTTTGATTTTGGTACCCATTTTTTGCAGATTCTCATAGGTGTTGTTGAGTCATCCTCATTTTTCAGAACTTTAGGGGCTTCATTCTTTCTCCTACAATAACATTTTTGGGTGATTTTTTTTAAAATTGTATATTTTTTGTGTACTTTCCAGTGGAGCGATCATATTGATCCCATTCTATGTAAAAATTTTACTTTGAGCTTGTGGCCAATTTTGGCAATCTGTATGCACTAAGACCAAGTCCACTTTGTTGTTGTTCACAAGTGGCACCTATAATCGCACTAAGTATAAAGTACCAAAAATCATATTTTTTTGGGGGGTACCTTGATTGAGTGATTTGTAGGGGCAATCTTGCAGTGGTTGATTGTATTATTTTTCTTGGTTTGTGTTCTTATAATGAGGAAATATCAAATTGAACTCCTAACTCCACATAATTATGCTACACGAAAAAAAATTAGTATGGAATTATCTCATGATGAAAGGTCTAATAGGTTATTTAAAGGAAACCATTCCTCAACCTACTAATTCTAAATAATTGGAAAAATGGGAGCTTGATCGTGAGAAAACACTTGGATGTATATGTTCATTAGTCTCATTTGATTTACCATTTCATGTTGAATCATACAAAACACCTAAAGAGGCTTGAAAGGATTTTGAAAAATTGTATGGTAAAACTGATAAGATTAGGGGATATCAGATTGATAATGATTTGATGAATCTTGATCCTAAAAGTTTTGACCACATCCAAGACTAAATCTCCAAAGTTAAGCAACTAAGAACACAACTAAAATATGCAGCATTGATAAGGAGGATTTACAATTGATTCTGAATTTGTTATCCAAGCTTGGTCTTGAGTATTCAATGTTTGTTTTTGGATTTTACACCCACCGACTTTCTATGGGAGCATCATATGTTGATCCTAAGTTTGATGACTTTGCAAATCTCCTAATCCAAGAGGAAAGCTAAGTTAATGAACATGGGTGTAATCATGTCTTCCAAGTCACAAGCATTGTTGGGTAGTGAGTCTAAGGTACAAAAAGAATCAGTGAATATTGATAAGAAGAAAAAGAACAAGCCACATAAAGAATCAAAATCCTTTCCCTCAAAAGTGGAATCATCTAAGAAGGAGAAGCCTACATGTGCATATTGCAAGTAAATAGGGCATGATGAACATCAATGTTATTCAAAATAGATTAATGAGATGAAGAATCTTCTTAAGAGAATCAAATCAATGAGTCTTCATCGTCAAAGGGTTCATCATATTCTTCTTCATCAAATTCCAATAAATATAAGGGGCAAGCACTTGTTGCGGTTGAAAATTCTAAGTCAGAGAGGTGGATACTTGATTCAAGAGCCTCACATCACATGGCTTCATTAGAGAGTATGTTCTCTTCATTTGAGACTTGTTTATCACCACAAATCTTGATGGCTAACAACACATATATTTGTGTTTGTGGGAAGGGATCCATTGACATGGATGGAAGAGCATTCAATGATGTTCTTTTTGTGCCTTCATTTTCAACCAAAATCCTTTCTCTCTATCAGATCACACATGGTGGAGCAGGAAAGAGTGTTGATTTCACACCAAATTTTGTCATAATCCAAGATTTGCATAGCAGAGATATAGTTGCAGTTGAGGACGTTGATCATCAATCTTGAGTCTACACCTCACATTTTTCTCCCAATGATTTGACAAATTTTCACATTGAGGCATCTTGTGTGGACACTTTTGAGGAGATTCAGTATGGTCATTTGAATCTTGGTATTGTTTCATCTACTGAGGATCTTGTGACATGTGTTGATATTCCATCTCCTTTATCTACTATTGTACTTAAGGATGCTTATGTTGCCACAATTTTGGTTCCTAATGATTCAGTACAACAAGGCATTCATCATCTTCTAGATGTGGCTACTTGGGATGAGTACTTGCTAGACATTGATGGTTTGTTTTGTGAGTCCCACATTTCAGATTTGGGAGACATCATCGATTGCATTCATTTTCTCTTTGGTGGAGATGATCCTTCTACAATTGTTGTGAGGGAACACTTTGACCCTCTTGTTCATTCTCTACATGATCATTCTTTGTAGTTTGACATAAGTATGGATTCTTTTGGACAAAATTTGGAGGAGGCTTCTTTGTCTTAAGAGGAGGTATACTTGTCTTTATATTGTGTTCTACAATCATTTCTAGGAGATTTTAGATTGTCTTCTTTAGCAGTGTAGCCTAGAATGCCTGTTTGGAGTGTGACACCTTTTGATATCAACATGGAGACACTTAAGCATTATTCAAAGAGATCACATGTCCTGCATACCATCTTGGTTTTGTTTCTTCCTAAGAGGAGGAATGTTGTTTGACACTTTTGGATCATCTTCAACATTCAATGGTGAGCTTCTACCATCATTGCATGAGACTCACCATTGAGGGAGGATGCATGGTCTCTCTTCTTCTTCTTCTCTCTTATGAGAGGGACTTTTTCCTCGCATGGGGTTTTGTCCTTCTCATGTATCATTGAGAGATTTTTGTGTTTTCATCTATATTTTGGGGAGGATTTTTTCCCATTGGGTTTTCTCTAGTTGTGAGAGATTTCATTTGCATTTGTACATAGGTACCTAACATGGCCTCGTAGTTGGGACCCATCTTTATGTCATTTGCATAATAATTAGCTATTCCCTAAGTTGCACTTAAGGGGGGGTGTTGGTGTAAATAAAGTCTTGTACCTAGTTAATTCATTACTGGGGGACTTAGAGGACTTATTTACCTATTAAGTTTACTTAGGTCCTAGGAAGGAATATTTCTAGAAGGTGTTAGTTGTCGTTAGATCTTATCTTATCTTTTGACTTACAAAACATGTGTCCTAGGTAGTAGTGATAAGTTGTCACATGTCATAGGATTAAGACACCTGTCATAATCTTGTTTAATCTTGTGTCTCACCTTGGCTATATAACCAGGTGGCCTCTTGTGGTTTCATGAAGTGCCTAGATCTTGGGTGGCTATAATCTTCAACCAATCTTGCATGGTGTAGAGTTATTACATACCAACTCTTACGATATACATAGGCTAAGTATCGAGGCATTACAAATGCTACTATTGAGGCCTTCTAGCTTCAAAATATTCTCACTTAATTTGGAATTCACTTCTAGACTCCCATAGTCATCTTTTGTGACAACCAAAGTGTGATATAGATCTCTTGCAATTTGATGCATCATCAACAAACCAAATTGATTGAGATCCACGTGCACTACATTCAAGAGTTGATTTATGAGCATGTTATTGATCTTAGGTACTGTGAATTCAAAATTCACCATGCTCCCTTCGAGTTTTATTTTTGGCTAAGTACCGGCCTATTCCTTTGACAAATTTCATCGACCCCCTTTTTTGTTGTCATCGCGGCCTCAACCACATGTCTTCTCATCACTCTCCAAAAGATTTTTCTCCTTTCTCTCTCATCAGCCCCCAAAATTCTCCCACGTGTCTTCATCGCGGGTTATTTTGATTGCTTCCTTTCACTCCCTCATCGACCCCTATTCATGTGCCACATAGCTCCCATTCGTATAAATATTTGGCAGGCCCTATAGATGATGTCTATAATAAACAGCTTGCTACGTGTCATCTCGACGCAGGTTTTCAATGAAGAAATGAGAAATCAACTGCAGGCAGTGAAATGCTGCCACGTGTCTCTTCAACGCACACTTCTTCAGTGAAGGATTAAAGCAAACTATGAGTTGCAGGATGTTGCCACATGTTCTAACTACCTATCCAAAGAGGTGACACTTGTCTGCACAAGACTCTGTTGGACCACTTCCATCATTCACATGTGATGCACCTGAATGGGGGGTGACCAAATGGTGTGTCTCAAATATTTTCTGTTACAACAGCCGAGGGAAATCATTGCTTAGATTCAGAATCTTTTCGGTTGCTGCTTGCCAAGTGGTGGAAGGCTTTCTATAAATACTGCTCTTTGCTTCAGAGGAAGAGTTATGAAGGTTCCAAGCTTGAAGGTTACAAGTTTGGAGATTACGTGTTATTTCACCAGTTTTTAGAATTACAAGATTTTTAGAGAGACCAGGCCTTTGTATTGTTTAGATTATTGCAAGAACTCACAGACTGTGCCATTTTTCGGCCTCTCTGTTTCTTATGCTATTGATGAACTTTATGCTGTGCCATTATTGTTTGAGTGGTTTATTTGTCGTACTTCTATAATTTGAATGTAATTTTGTTGGTTTAGATCATGTTTTTCAACTCTTCTTTTCAGTAAATGGGCGTGATTATTATTTTATGTCATTGAATGAGTTGTTCATACTGCAATCTTTAATTTATGTCATTCTAGGATATGGTAAATTGCTAAGAAGGCCCTTAGATCATATCCAAAAGATAGGTTTATCGTGCCTTCCATCTAAATTCTGGCACATCACCTTAGTTAGATCTTTTATTTTTATATTTTCTATTGTTTCCCATTCCAAAACCCCGTTTACAGAAGAAGCCAACTTCTTAAAAAATTTGGAGGTCACTCAGTTTAGCACAATAAGTCCCCCATAAACTGAGTTTCCCACAAAGGGTTGTTACCTTTCCAATTTTTGGCATCAACAATTTTTCTTTTTCCTAGCGTGCCCAATGGGATTGAGCTTCAATGAACGTAATTTCAAGAAGGGTGTATGAGCCATCGGTCTATTACTAGGTCCTTACTAGGTCCTAAACAACAAATAATCCTGGTTTATTAGTACCACCATTAGGGATAGTACAACCCTTGACCCAATTAGTGAACGTTTCGCTTTGTCCTCCCTTTTCGCTAGCCATGTTGCCTATCGTTAATAGAAATTATGTTGCATGGGATGCCGAAAGCCCTCTTGTTGCACTAGTAGCTCCTATCATTTGGGACACTATCTCAGTTTCCGCCTTAAAGGCTATACCTAAATTCACTGGGGATGGCTCAAGAACACCGTTTGAACACTTACAAGATGTTGCAGACATATGTCTGGTACATTGGGTTACAACCCAAAATGTGGCGTTAAGGATGCTTGCTACCTCTTTCAGGGGAAAGGCACTGGATTGGTACTGCACGTTGCAAGAAAACACTATCAGTACCTGGGATGAGCTCGGGGAGCCTTTCTATCAAAGATTCTCAAATGAAGGAGACTGATCATTGCTATATTATCAGCTCTCGGTCATAAAGCAAGCCCCGCACGAAGCCATGGCTGACTTCAATGCTCGGTTCCATACAAGATGGCAAAGGATTCAAGTTGATATCAGCTCACCACCTAATCTGGCATTCATGTTCTACTTGAAGTCTATCAATCCTAACATTTCAATGATGATTCAGTCTTTGGACAAAACCACACTATCAGGCGCATATAGCGTCACTGTTAAAGTGAAGAACAATTTGATAGACGCCGGGAAGTTGCCACCTCGGCCATCATCCCCATATTTCTAGAAATATCGATTCCTACTCAGGAGATTCCTTCTTCCAGCGCATCAGCTCCTCCTCAATCCATGTACACGTATCTGAGTGCACCGCAGAATGCTGCATCCACATTCGGCTCTTCAAAGGAAGAGATGAGCGAGTTCAAGGAAATGTTGCGAAACATTGTTAATGAGATAACTGTTATCAAGCACAATCAAGTTATACCTCTGAATCCTACTTACAAGAATTATCAAGGTGGAAGGTACTCTTACCAACAAAACCAGTTCCAAGGAGGTGCTCGTGCCAATCCACAAGCCCAAACAACAAATCAAATGGTACCGGTATCCACTCCGCTACAGAGCGCTAATCTAAGTTCGAGTAGAGAGATGACCATGGGACAAAAAAATTTAGTAGATGACACCAATCCTTGGTGCTTCCCTTGCTGCGATTCACACATGCCCCAAAATTTCCCATGCGACAACCTACAACAAAAGGTGGCAGAGTAGCACAACCAAGCCACAACATCATATCTCGAAAGCTATGTGTATACCTCTTTGCAAATGGAAAATGCGGTGCTCACCACACAAATGCAAGGGATGTCACTAGAACAAGAAGTGGACATCACTCCCAACCACACACTCTTCTCATGGATGGAAGAAGAAGTGGTGTTTTCCAATGATACATCCACATCTAAAACATCGCAAGTACAATCCGACTACAACACTCGTTCAAAGAGGAGATTTATGGGCGAACCAATCGTCCCACAACTAGCCAATCCGCAATCTAAAAGCACTCCTGACCATATTCCTAGTACCTCCACAACGATGCCACAATATCAGCCATGAAGGGAAGTTGTTATAACAAGAGCAAAGGAGCAGAAACCTCTGAATTTGCCACTGTTCAATTTGGTTGAACAATTGAAGAAATCATCTGGTAATGTATCTCTATGGGATATTCTAGCCATCCCAAAATAGAAGACGCTACTATAGAAGGCCCTCCAGGAAGACGTAAGCGCAACACCAATGGAGCAGTTGCCCAAAATAAGGGTTGTTGATCAAACATCTTCTACCAAAGTTCTTACAAACAACACAACCGAAGCCCCTGTTGAAGTAAGAGATAAGTCGAAGCCTCAACCCTTCTTAACTCTCATTATAGGGTAGAAATTATTACACAATTCCATGATTGATTTCGGTGCTAGCACCACAGTTATGCATAAACAAATAGTTGAAGCTTTAGGACTCAACTATGAACCCTTAAAAAGAGGAGTGATGCAACTTGATGGAAAAAGAGTCGAAATTGTAGGCGTCATCAAAGCACTTCCCTTGACCCTATTCGCTTGCTCTAGTATCACAGTGCCACAAGACACTATGATCATAGATGTTCCCCCCATGTTCGGCCTCTGTCTATCCTGAGTTTACTTCAAAGGTGGGCAGATATCTATCCCTAGATTGGTCGCATTTGATCCTTAGAATTAAGCATGGTGTGAAAATGAAGATAGAATCCGAAGCTTTGCATTTGAAACATGTATTCGATGAAGCCATGATCAATTTTGAAGTCGCGCATACCTCTATCACCAAGCAAGAAATGTATTGCGCTGAGCTACTAAAAGATGAAAAAGTGACCGAAGACCGAAATGATCAAGAAGATGTTCTCCTAAGCGAACATATAGATACTGACCCTTTCGGAAACTACCATGCTACTGGGTTGGGAACCTATGTCATCTACGATGAAAATCAAGTTCTCCCAAAGGTTGTCAAAGAATCCGAAGGCGATCAAGCCTCAGAACTGTGGATGTTGCACTTAGACAGAGCAAGATGAAAGAATGGTGCAGGAGCTAGAATATGTTTAATATCAACGCAGAATGAAAAAACACTGAGGTCTTTCCGCTTCTAGTTTGCCTGCTCGAACAATGAAGCTGAATACAAAGGACTAGTGCAAGGTATTAGCCTTGCGGAACGGATGGACATTAAACAATTGATGGTGTTCAGAGATTCCAAACTAGTAGCCAATCATGTCCGAGGAATTTTTGCAGCCAATAATTTCTGCATGCGATCCTACAGACACCGAGTTTGGGACCTGTTTGATGGTTTTGAAGCCTTCAACATTCAGACGATGCCCCGAGAATAGAATACAAATGCAGATCGCACGGCATCAATCAAATCTCAAATTAATCCTACCTCTAATCTCATTCACAACAAACACTCTGTATGAGTAATAGTCCAACCAGTGATTCTAGACAATGACCAAAGCTGGCAAGTGTTTGACAGTGATGAACACATTGCCTCGTTCATCTAGCAGTCGGGAGAATTTGTTGACTAGCTCCAACTGAAGATTGTTGAAGCCTACAAAGGACAGATTATCCAGCTGAAATCCAAGCTTCCAAAAGGATTGGTCACTCTCGAAAACCCTTCTAATTGTGACAATGCAAGAAATGTCAAACACAAGTTTGTAGTAGACGAAAGTGACTATGCATACCTTCAGGTCGAAGATGGAAGAAAGCTCAATGTCGGGAAGGATGTCTCATATCACGATAAAGAAAGGCTTATCAACTTTTGCAAAAAATATGGAGTGGTGGCCTGGTCATAAGATGACCTCGGGGGATATGATCCCGATATCATCCAACATACAATAGACTTGGTGGAAGGTGCGAAGCTCGTCCGCCAAAAAAAAACTAGTCAATCCTAAGATTGAAGCGCTAATGGAGCAAGAATTAACAAAAGTAATCCAATCGTGGATTGTCTTCTCAATCAAGCATAGCATGTGGGTATCCAATTTGGTCCCAATCCAAAAGAAAAATGGAGATATTTGCCTATGTGTGGAATTTCAGGACCTAAACAAAGCATCCCTGAAGGATCATTACCCGTTACCTTCAATGGAGTCAATCCTGGAAATGGTGGTAGGGTTAGAGATGTTTTCCCTATTAGATGGCTTCTCCGGTTACAATCAGATCCGAGTCAAAGAGGAGGATCAACATAAGACAATGTTCACTACCAAATGGGGAACGTTCGCATACGCCAAGATGTCTTTTGGCCTCTCAAATGTAGGGGCTACCTTCCAACGAGCAATGGATATCACTTTCAGTGAACTAATCAACAAGATTATCCTAATCTATTTGGATGATTTGACGGTGTTCTCCAAATCCAAGGATGATCATTTTGATCATCTGGAGATGGTGTTCAAGAAATGCCAAGAGTTCAGGATATCCCTGAACCCCAAAAAATGTGTCTTTGGAGTACAAGGAAATCTACTGGGGCACATAGTGTCCAAAGAAGGAATTTCAATTGATCTTGAGCAGGTGAAAGCAATCAAAGAGCTTCCCCTCCTGATCAACAAGAAAGGCATTCAATCCTTAGGGAAGGTAAATTTCATTAGCAAATTTATTTCTGATTTTGCAGGAATAATTAGGCTAATTACCCTAATGCTAAAAAAGGATCAAACATTCAAATGGACAAAAGAAGCCAGAGAATCCTTTGAGAAATTCAAGGATGCTATCTCTTCTGCTCCTGTTCTAGCCAACCCAGACATATCAAAGGACTTCATAATGTATGTATTCAGTAGTAAGTCAAGCATTGCTACTCTCTTAACTCAGAAAGATGATGAGGGCAAGGGAGAACATTCGATAGCATTTCACTCCTGGACCCTGAAGGAATATGAAACAAACTACAACTTTGTAGAGAGGCAGGTGTTTTCCATAGTTAAGAGACTCAAGAAGTTCCAACACCTAATCTCCTACAATAAGGTGATTGTCTATATTGCGCATTCTAGTGTGCACAAGTATATCATGGAGGGAGAAATCACTGAGAAAAGAGCCAATTGGATCACCAAGATCCTTAAATACGACATTGATGTTAAGCCTACAAAGATTGTCCGAGGAAGGGGACTATGCGAATACGTTACGCACGATGAAGAAGTGGCCACCGAAGAAGAACAACTAGAGCTAGTCTTAATGGAGTCAAAGTCCAAAGGTTGTTGGCTGGTGGATAGAATAAGATTTATGCAGAAAGGAAACTATCTATAAGGCCTTCCTTCTTAGAAGAGGAGATTCTATTGGTTGTAAAACAACAGATTCGCGATCATTGAAGGGATCATGTTCAAAATAAATTTCAAAGGTGTTTTGTTGTGATGTGTTACAATAAAGAAAGAAAAAAATATCCTCGACACTTACATGTGCGAGTGGGAATTTTTCTACAAAGACCACCGCCATCAAAATTATGTGTGTAGGGTACTTTTGGCCGATGCTATTCAATGATTCCTACTCCTTGGTGAAAACTTGCAAGGAATGTCAGTTCTTTGCAAGAAGGAGAAAAAATTCCCTAATGCCTTTCACTTTGATAGTGGTCGATGAGTCATTCACACAATGGGGTTTGGACTTCATCAGAATGATCAACCCAACCTCCAGCATAGGACATAAATGGATCTTAATGACCACATATTACTTCACAAGATGGACCAAAGCCGTGCCACTAAAGAATGCAACAGAGGCAGATATAGTGGTTTTCTTGGAGGAACTGGTGACGAGATTTGGCCCACCCAAAACTATCATCTCTGACAATGCTAAAGCTCTCCTAGGCTCCAAGGCAAGTCAATTCTCACTTACACACGACATATTCCTTAAAAAATCATCAAATTACTACCCGTAGGGGAATGGCTTAACTGAATCAACAAATAAGAATCTAGTCTGACTCCTCAAAAGAATTGGGTCAGAATACCAAAGGGAGTGGCATAAAAACCTTTGAGTAGTGTTGTGGGAGAACCACATAACTCCAAAGAAAGTCTTCAATACTTCACCATATGAGCTACTTTATGGAAAAGAGGCACTATTGTCTATCTCTATGGAGATCGCAGTGCTGCAATTGCTAAAGTCTCTCGAGGTGGAGCAAAATGACGCAATGGAGGTGCGGTTAGCCGAGTTGCTAGAAGTACTAGAAAAAATGGAAAATTCCCTAATGACCATGACTAACCACTAGTAAGTGGTTAAAAGGTGGTTTGACAAGAAGATGTCTGACAAAGGTCTAAAGTGCGGAGACTTGGTGCTATAATATAATGAAAAGGCCACAAATTTGAGCCAACACGAAAAGTTTGATAGCCTTTGGGAGGCTCATTCAGAATAATTCAATGCAAGGAGCATAATGCATATGAGTTAGAGACTATGGAAAAAGAAGCGTTCGGAATTCTGGTCAACAAAATTCACCTGAAGATATTCAATTAAGCTTGCTTTCCATACCCATGTAAATTTGTTTATACATTTTTTTCCTTCTTTCCTTTTTATTTTTTTGGTTGGTCTTTTCATTTATTCTATGGTCTGAGGTGGAAAGGAACAAGTGACCCATTATTGGTAAGAGTTGTAGATGGTGAAATTTGCATTTTTCTCAAAACAAACAACACACATTATCATGTTAGTTTAAAACAAAGCAAATAACAACATCCATATGAAATAATCCAATCGTGTTTTAAAATGCAAAAAAATAACAAGATGACTAAAACAAAAGCACATAAAAACATGACGTCCATTCTATCTCATATTGGATTGGTGCTTCTATGGAAAGAAGCCCTTTCCCAATCCTTGCTTAAGCTTGAATGATAAAATTGATATGAATATGATATGGAATGCTAAGATGATCAATGGACAAAATCAATTCTCAGTTTAAGAGAATGAACTTGCATCAAGTTGTGGAGCATTTGCTTGAGGATGAAGCCTCTATTTGTAGATTTTCAAATGATGAGTGTTGAAGAGGGACCAATGTGGGACTAAAAAATAGGCCAATGAAAAGAGGCCACTTGTCATCATGTGAGTGGTTGACACATGCAAGATTTGGGAAATGTGCCCATGAGAGGGAGTTTCAAATTCAAATTTTGCAATAAGTTTTGAGAGGGGGACAAGAAAATGAGAAATAAATGCAATGTTGGAGGGACAAGTCAACTTGTCATGTTTTTCAAACTTGAGGGAATATTCCTCATAAATGCCATGTTGAGTGAAAATGAGGGTTCTAATAAATCAATAAATTGATTTATTTGTGCAAGTGGCATAATCTAGAGAATGCAAGTGGTTAGGATTAGCATTTAATCATGGTTAGATTAGTTTAATGATAATTAGGATGTTTGACCAATTTGACTCAAATATTTGATTTATTTAAATCAAAAGGGATGATGCAAGATAAAGGTGGATTAATGAAATGTTAGGATTTGATGTATTTAAATGAGGTAATGGTAGGCTTACATCAAATAAAGTTAATTTATTTAATTTAAATGGATGATGAACCTGATTTTCCTGCTGAATGGATCAATGTGAATTTGATTTATGAATGAGCGGATGCATATGCATAATGCTAATTTTGTGTGTTTACATTTTTCCCCTCTTTGAAGCAATGTACTTTGTTATGCTGGTTCAAAGAATAAATTTGTCATGATCAAAATTTTTAAAAATTTGATTTTTCTATGCCCCGCTGAAAGAAGTAACATCATATTATATCGTTCCCCGAGACTGAAATAAAATATTCGATGGAGGATCGACCAATGATAAAGAGGTTCAAGATGGATGGTTGGTGGATGATGATGCAATGAGATGGTTTTAAGATGCTTAGAATAACAAATCTATATTATCCTAAACAACTTAAATGATGATATGATGTATGAGATGGATGAAGTGGATGATGCGATATGCTGTGATTATGCAAATGTATGATTTATGAGATGCTTAGACTAACAAATCTATATTATGATGATGCAAATGCAATGCATGTGAAATGGTCGATGTTTCCTATTATGACATGAATGATATGTGGTATGCTGATAGTTTGTGGATAAAAGATGTATGTATGATGGATGCATTGGTGATGATGGTGTTAGTGCGGAAATGAGATGATGACAAGAGGATCCCACAAGTCCATGATCTGAGGACACTTTATTAGAGATGATGATGATGATGATAGATGATGACGATAGATGGATGAGAAATGATGATGATTTTCTTATCAAGGATTGGGATTTTAAAAGGGTCAATTACCTT
>VDFB02345376.1:511645-548454 GCA_007258455.2 Sequoia sempervirens
CCCTTTTTTTGATTTTATTAATAATAAAAAATTTTAAATAAAATTTTCCCAAATAAATCATACCCTTGACACATTTATGATGACTTGGGGGGTCGTACGGCTTCTTGGGAAATTTTTTTTTACCTCACTGGACAACTTCTTCAATTTGGATGAATTGATAGTTGATCTTAGGATTTTTGGCCCTTCTAGACATGATGGTAGGGTCAGATTTGACCTAAAATGCTCCAAAAATGTAGCTACCTTCTAGATCTAGCAACCACTATTTAGCTTCAAACCCTCATAGATTTAGCCTCATATGTCCAATTTGGACAAAACAAAAGGAAAATTTGACTTTTTCGAACCTTTTAGATCCAATGGTGAGCTTAGATTTGCACCAACAAGATCCAATATGAACCTGCAATAAAGATCCAAAAATGGAACCCCCCCAAATCTAGTATTTCTATCAAATTTTTTTGATTCTCCAGATCACCATACAATGCAAGAGAAGAGCATACTCAACTTTTCAAGATTTACCATCTCTCTTCAGAAAAAGTCTATCCAATGGCATCCAACTCGCTCTTCAATACCATGTTAGAATTAGCTATGGTTGCCAAGATCTTGAGACTAGATGGAAAGCACAAAGAGAGAGAATAGAATGTGACAAGAATAAATTATATTCTAATCAATATGATTCAATGATATGAAAAATGTAGTAGAAACCCCTTGGTTATATAGCCAAGGTGAGATACAAGATGTCATAACATTATGACAAGTGTCTTAATCATATGACATGAGACAACTAATCACACTTACCTATGTTCACATGTGTTACAATTCAAAAGATAAGATAACAACTTATGACAGCTAACACTTTCTAGAAAGATTCCTAGGACCTAAGTAAACTTAACACATGTAAAAAAGCCCCCTAGTAATGAATTAACTAGGTACAAGACTTTATTTATGTCACCAACAAAAATCATCTCATTTATCTTGTTATTAAATTGTAACTATAATCTAAAAGTATTCAATTGATCTACCTCTAAAATGTGAAATTTGGATGTTATTAAGGGATTGGATGTGAAGTTTGAATGGTAATTAAGATATAGAATGTGGTGGAAGATGCATTTGTTATTATTAATATTGTAAATATTGGAGTCCAAACAATTGTAGTAAAAACTAGTAATTAATTAAAGCTTATATTAAATTAATTTCATACATTCAAGAGATTTAGATTTGACTTGTAAATTTTTTGTATTTTATTTGGGTCAAATTTATAGTTGTGAATTTACATATGGATTGGACTTGAAGATGTAAATAAAAATTCTAAATTTACATATTTAAATTTAGTTGTGGACCCAAACCAACCCTTTCTTATTAGTCTCTGTTTATTGATTTGAGTGTACAACATTTAATTTGAATACCAAGTGTTGGCCTCTTCTAATGGTTTAATAACTAAGCCCTTAGAGCTGTGATTTAGAGATTGGACATCTGCACTAAGTATCTATCTTACTCATCATGAAGGTGCATTTCATTGTCAACCCAAAGACGTAAACTTGAAATGGGTCAGCATTGTATGTGCACTAGGATTCCACTATAGTCATGCATAAACTAGGAAAGAAACAATACTAGAAATGAAATGTTGTAAAGAAATCAACTTAAGCACTTAGCATACATCAACAACTACACTAAGCATCAACAACTGGACTAGAAATGAAAGATGGAAATGGAAATCTCAACAAACAGACAAAAAACTACTCTATCTGCCTTGGCAGTAGGAATAGTCACAGAACAAAATTCCAATGGCTACAGGAAGAGACAACTGCTGAAACTACAACTAATTGTTAAATAGAAAATAAATTTTAAACTAAATGGGTGGAATTCTCATCAAGTGGGCCCCCTTGAGTTAGTCTCCCTTAAGCTCACTCAGATGCAACAAATCAGAATATCATATTATTTCTTGAAAACATGATTACAACATTTCAGCAATATGACTGTATTACTAAAATTGGAAAATGCAAGTACAATCTCAGAACATCCACCATTATTTATAGAGGGAAAAACTACTAATTAACCCTAACTACCTAGGCAGTCAACTCCATCAAAATAGGAGGATGCCAATTATTGAAAGCATAGAAAAGAGAGGGAGGAAGTCATGCATGTGCCAAATTTGGTCAAAGCAGACTTGCCCCAATGAGAATCTAGCACAGCACACTCCCTATATTTTATTAACAAACAAACATGACCCTCAAAAGGTAGTTACAATCTTTCATTTGAACTAGGAATTTCCCTCCATTGGAAGTTTCCCTCCTTTGACCTCTTAATGACCACCTTCTTGACTTTCTTGGCAACCGACCAGTTGACAGGAGTTTTCTCCACATGGAAAGCTTCATTGACATCAGCATCTTAGTGTAAACCTACATAATAACATTAGCACACACAAACAATTGCATATCCATAATTACCTTAAAGTAACATCCATTCAACCACATCTAAAATTAACACAGATAATTCACATAGCATGTTAATGTCATTAAAAGTCACAAGGATAAACTTATGCCCAAGGTTTATGGTTTTAAGAAAATAACATGGAAATTTTCAACAACCAAGTGCCAAAGTCTATGGTAACAACAATAAAATTATAATAAACACTATCAAAATTGAGTCATTAATTGGACTCATCACCAAGGTGTTGTATAAAATAAAAAAACTCTAATCCATTCTTGGATATAATCTACACTTACATATTTGACCCATAAAATTTCAAGTTCAAATTTGATAATGGATCCAAGCTTCCCTCCTTCTACCTAGTTGTTACTTGCCAAATTTGTGTACATATGAGATGTCATACATCCTACAATTATTAATGTTCATATTTATTATTTATGTACTCACATGAAAATGGGTGTACCACTTGAGGTGGTAATTTATGCTTGTAATATGATATCATGTAATAACATATTATGTCATATAAGAGTTGTAGTGTAGAAAAATGTATCCCTTCACATTTTCACACTTGTTTGGGCCCTCCCTGCTAAAATTGGGCTTCTTTATGCCTTATTTGGTCCTATTTTGCATCCACAAACCCTATTTAATGCATCTTTCCAAGGATAATCCTAACACATCCAATAACCAATCATAATTTAATGATTTTGGATTGTATGGCCCATATTTAGTGATTTGGGACTCATACACCACCTTGGGCATATGGGTCCCACCTAAGTTTTAGGGCCTAAATTTGAATTTGACATTAAACTTAACTTTTCTTGAAATTTGTGTCCCAAGCCTAGCCTACTAGGACTCACACACCCCAATTGGCATATGAGTCCTTCTTAGCTTGGATGTATTTTAAATTCAAATTCTTGGTAGGATTTCATTCTCCTAGATCTGATGTCGGCTTGTAGTGTTGTAGTTTCAAGAAATTTGGCATAAACAAGTATAAATACAAGGTTATTTCACTCATTTTTCAACTAGCGATTCAAGTGTTCAAGCATTATAGCAAATTTATGATCACAAGAGCTTTCAAGAGTATTCAAGAGTTGATTATCAAGTGTTTTGGAGCTACAATCAAGATTCAAGCATCATGTCAAAGTCATCATGCATCATGTTTGTTTTTGAGCTAACATTTGTGATGTAGTTTTTTATGATTCAAGCAAGCATTCAAGTCAATATCTACAACATATAATCAAGATTCAATCTCCACATTCATGCTAGCCATTACATACAAGATTGTAGCCTTTGTTACAAGGGTTTGGTGAGTTGCAACATTTCATACTTGTTCATTCATCATTCCTTCCTTCTATTTTAGTTCATTTCAAGGTTTGATTACCAAAATGGGGTTTGACCAAGGCAAACCCCTATCTACTAACAAAAAAAAAAATTCCCCTCTCTTTGATGTGTGATTTTCATATTTAGATTGAAGATCCATTGAATGGAAATATTGGAGAAAGTTGTCAAAGTTGTCATCCATATTACAAGATCACAGAAAGTCATCTACAGAGCAAAATTCAGAGTTTCAGATTCAGATATTTGACAGGAGAGAAGCTATAGAAGAATACTAGAGGATATCAAAGTTTCAGATCTGTTATGCCTTGCATAACCACCCCACTTTGTTTTGGATCAAAATGGGTCCCCCTTTTCTCTTTCTGGTTTCTTTTTTGCTTTTGCTGTTGGGGTTCTTCGAGTTTTCTCCTGAGTTCGGGATTTTCCATCTCGTTCAGATTTTCTCGGATCTTGCTCGAACTCTGGCTAAACGTTTGTTGTTCGGGGATTTTTGGTCTTCATGGAATTTCGCATGGACTGGATTTTCCCGATGTCTTCTTTTTCCTAGATTTTCCCGATGTCTCCATATTTTCGCAGATTTCCTCTTGGTCTGGATTTTCGTGAATTTCCTCCTTGTCTTGATTTTCGTGGTTTTCTATCTCGTCTGGATTTTCCCAAAATTTGTCATCCCTTGTTCTTTCCAAGTTTGTCGGAATGTCTTTTCTTTTGTGGAAATCCGTCCCGCATGGATTTCCCTGGAATCTGGTGAAATGTCAAGAAATGTGGAGAAGTGGGACTGGTTGACAAATGATGATGCATTTTATGAATAATTGATGCTATTTTGAGATCTCACATGTTTTTCCTTGTCTGATAATAATCGAATTAAGCTTCTAGTGGGTGTTTTCATGTTTATTCCGCTGGAATCCGCCTGACTTGAAATTTTTTAAAATTTCTCCCTGGCTTGGATTCTGCGGGTCGGCCTGAAACCCGAACTGTCTGTATGATCATTTTGTTTGAGAATTTAACTGCACCTTACTAGCATGGGATTCATTTCAGTGACATTTTTGATTAATTAACTACTGTTGGTATGATCTTTACTGTGGCTTTCTTTGTTGAATGTAGGAGTAAACCCTATACATGATGATATTTACTAAGGGAGCTCAGTTGGAAGGCATTCTTCTGTCTAGTTGGTCATGAAAATCAGCTAAGGTAAAAGTTGGCAAGACTTTTCTATTCTCTTACCGACTGGTGGCTCGGCTTTGACTGTTTGAAATCCAAAGAATCAGAATACTCCCCATTGTGCATCTTATCGACGTAGGGTTATCACAGTTTCACTGACCTGTGGTTCATTTGGTTCAAATCTGCATTTATGTTGCCTATCGGCAAGACCCCAGAGACACAACAATCAGAAATCATATTCAGGATCCATCGGCAAGACAAGGGTCATCGTCTCAGTGACGTGAATTTCCTATCGGCGTGAGGGGTTTCATTCAGAGAGAAGTCTCGGCGAGATCTTCGGGTCTCACCGACTGGCAACAAAAGGCATACACCGTCGGCAAATGTTCTCTCTTCGCCGAGATGTCTCGGTGAATCCCTAAAGTTTCACCGACTACCCCCACCATTGGCAAACACTTCGGCATGAGTAGTTCCCTTCGGTATGTGCTCTCACCGAACGCCAGGAGTCTTGCCAATGAGGAAGGGTCTACATATCGGCAAAGCAGCATAGCGTCGCCTAGAGGTCTAGCCGAACGGTGGATGTCTCACCGAAACAAGGTGTCGGTAAGACTCCAAAGGAAACGAAGGGGATCACTATATACTCTCATCGAACGAGAAAGGTCATGGCGACAAAAGGGTGAACTAGTAAAGCTTTCGCCGAGATCTCGAGTATCTATGGGACATCTTCCCGACAAAGGGATGTTATAGCGAAGCGCATGCAACGACGGAACCCATCTTAGCATGACTACATCAGATGTCTCCCCGAATGGAAAATCTTCTAGGGATGATACTTTCAGCAAGAGGTCTACCTGAAGTGAAAGATCTTACCGAAGGATCAATCTTCGGTATGACATAAGGAGCTCGCTAAGAAGTCTCAGCGAAGAAAGTAGGTCTCGCCGACATAGAGTGAAGCGGCATTGATAAAGGGTCATGCTTTCGCCATATGGTCTTGGCGAAGAGTGAAGGTCACATCGAAACAGAAAGGCTAGGGCTCGGTAAGAGAATAGGAGTTCGAGATAAGGTCTCCCCGACCCAACGGAGTCTCACCGACACAAGGAAGCTCACCCAAAGATTTGTCTATTGGTGTGAGGGTTTCCTTCGGAGAGAAGTCTCGGTGAGATCTTTGGGTCTCATCGACTGGTGGAAAAAGGAATACACCGTCGGCAGATGTTCTCTCTTCGCCGAGATGTCTTGGCGAATCCCTAAAATTTCACTGACTACCCCCGCCACCGGCAAACACTTTGGCGTGAGTAGTTCCCTTCGGTATGTGCTCTCACCGAACATCAGGAGTCTTGCCAATGAGGAAGGGTCCGCATATCGGCAAAGTAGCATAGCGTCGCCCAGAGGTCTAGCCGAACAGTGGATGTCTCACTGAAACAAGGTGTCGGTAAGACTTCGAAGGAAATGAAGGGGATTACTATATACTCTCGTCGAACGAGAAAGGTCATGGTGAAAAAAGGGTGAACTAGTAAAGCTTTCACCGAGATATCAGGTATCTATGGGACATCTTCCCGATAAAGGGATGTTACAGTGAAGCGCATGCAACATCGGAACCCATCTCAGTGTGACTACATCAGATGTCTCCCCGAAATGGAAAATCTTCTAGGGATGATACTTTCGGCAAGAGGTCTACCTCAAGTGAAAGATCTTACCGAAGGATCAATCTTTGATATGACATAAGTATCTCGCTAAGAAGTCTCAGTGAAGAAAGTAGGTCTCGCCGACATAGAGCAAAGCAGCATCGGTAAAGGGTCATGCTTTCGCCATATGGTCTTGGCGAAGAGCGAAGGTCACATCGAAACAGAAAGGCTAGGGCTCGGTAAGAGAATAGGAGTTCGGGATAAGGTCTCCCCAACCCAGCGGAGTCTCACCGACACAAGGAAGCTAGCCCAAAGATTTGGCCTTTGGCGAAACGTCTCGCCGACTTACCAGTGTCACACTGAAAGAATGAAGTCAGCCCGCTAGAGGATAAGGAGGATATCAGGGAGACTCCAAAAGAAAACAAAAGCTTTGCCATGTGGTCTCAGTGAAGGAAGGAGGTCATGCTGATGGGATGTCCCTTCGGGGAGAGGAAAGGTATGCGCCAAGAGGTCTGGCCGACATTCAAGAGTCTCACCGATAACAAGAATGGGCTCGGTAAGAGAAGAGAAATTTGGGGTAATGTCTCCCTGACTCTGATAAGTCCAGAATAGAAAGGAAGCCAAGGAGAAGAAGAAGTTGTGACTCAGAGGGACACCTATGGCGACCACTGACAGAGGCAGATCAATATTAATGCAAATATCCTAGAGCATTCAAGGCAACTCCACGAGGGATTTCAAAGGTGGACACGAAGTTGCTAGAGTTAATGTTGCAGTTGTCAAAAGATCTAAAAAGACTTCTCCTGCAAGTAGGAATCCTTCATCAGCATGGACAACAAGGATTCACATTGAATGCAGTTTTGACTTTCCTCATAAAGATCTAAGAGCCAACTCTCCTATAGTCTGCAAATATTTTGTAAACCCTAGCACAGGGGACAACGCATTCTTTTGGTACACACTCTGTATAAATGGAATTCTTGCCTCTTTGTAAAGGTGAGATAGTGAAGGATTAGAACTTCTAGATTTAAAAGAACTTTTAGATTGAGAACTTTTAGAGTTAGAACTGTTAGGAGTTAGTGAGTTAACAGAAGGAGATAGAGTTGCATCTCAATTCTCAGTAATGAGAGCTTCTCTTGTCTTCTTGGTTACCAATAAGGTTTTAGTGCAGACTGTAATGTATTTTCTAAGTTCTCTTAGTGTAGTTGGAAACAATCTGGAGCCACAGATTCTCTGTACACTAGTGATTGTGCCAGCTTTGTAAATATTGCTTATCTGTTTTATTGGCAGTAAAAGCAATCAAAGTTTAATCTACTTCATGTTGTGTTCCTGAATGATATTTGTCTTAATTGATCATTTGATTTGTGAAATCTTCAAGGAATGAAATGTTATTTGTGTTTTATTTAAATGGTAGCTAAAAACTCTGTTATGTGAATTAGCACTGTGAATGAAAGAGGTTGTGTTTCAATCACAAGCTTATCTTGTTCTACAGTTTTGGTTTATAATTCCTTGAAGTTAACAAGTCTGTTAAGATTGGATGAACTATTGTTCTTTTTTGTTTCAAAACCCTGATCTATCTTTTGTTTTTTCTTTAAAACCCCAGTTAAAGTAGGTTTCATTTCATGTTTGATCTTAGAACAATCCAGAAGCTCAACACTAGTAGGCCCCTTGAATATTACTGTTGCATTGACCACTAAGTAACATCAGCACAGTTGAGACCCAACTATAAAGACCTTGGGAGCTAAGGCATCCATGTGTTGCCTTTCTCTTTCAGGAGAAGTAGAATAGCAATATTCTGCTTGCATTGTTGTGGTGCCAAAATCACCATCAACAAGATCAACCCTAATACTGGGACTAAATCACCAATTGTGGCGTATGAGTCCCAGTATACCAGATTTCAAGCATTTTTTATAGATCTTGGTTTAGTAGTTACATATTCAAGTTTAGGCCTAAAACTCTAAACTGGGACTAAATCACCCCTACTGGCGTATGAGTCCCACTGTGAATTAAATTTCATAATTTTGGGAGTGTAGACCTTGTTTCAATCATCTTCAATTTTCCAGGTGTCCCTTTGTCCTTTATCAGTCCATTATTTTGATTTTCAGTTTCATATCTTAGGTTGCATAGTTAGGTTTGCATATCATTTCATCTTCTTCTTTCCAAGCCTTTGCTTGGTGGTGAACCCTCTTTTGTCTTTAATCACATTCAAGAAAACCATCCCAACCATCCAACACCTTCCTAAATCAAGCCAATTGGTTGAGGATCTTGGTTTAATTTAATGAAACTTGAGTGAAATAGGTGGAGGACCCTAATCCCCCTTTAGTCCCATCTCCCAAAAGGTGGAACACTATTTCCAAGGTTTCATTTTGGTGAACCTAGAATTTGAACACCTTATTTCTGATTTGGAGTGCATCATTGTCCTAGATCTAGCTTAAATTAACTTTGCATTAGATCTTGCATTTGTTAATTTGCATCTAGGGTTTCTAAATCTTGCATTAGTGAAAGTGCATATAGGTTGCATTTTTTTGCATCTTACATCATTTAATTTAATTTGAAATTTGTAATTGCACATAGCCTAGACAACATAAAAACTAGAAACCTTAACATTCACTCAGAAATTGTTGAATTTAGTGTCAAAACCCTAATCTAGGACTCATACGCCCCTCTAGGAAATTTAGTCCTAGTACAGGTTGTTTTAACTAATTTTTGGGACTTTTGTGTTGACTGTTATTCAATGTTTGAGCCTTCTAAAAACCTTGATTGGGACTCATACGCCCCTCTAGGCGATTTAGTCCCAAATCAAGTCTGAATCTGCATTTTATAGCATTAAAAACTTCATTTCAGTACTTCATAGGCTTTCTGGTAACCTATAGTATCAGTTTGGAAAGTTTCAAGAACTTATGTTTTATGTATCTAGGTCAAATCATACATTTAGTGAGTCATTTTCAAAGCATTTCAAAAATCATTTGAATATTTAAAAAAATTAGATCTGTAGGACATTTTTTTACATTTTAGAGGCATTGCATAATTTAGATAGCTTACTTTTTCATGTTAGCATGTTTTATTTTCAAGCATTTAGTGTTCATAGAGTATCACATGGCTTGTATGATTCTATTTTCCCTACTCATGGACATAACCTAGGAAAAAAAATAACACCTTTTCCAAGCATGTTGGATACCCTCCTAGTACCTATCAGATTTGTAAGAACATCATATCACAATAGGATGCAAGCGTAGACAAACATAATGATCATAATTATTCTTCTCCTGATATCTCTCCTATTAGTGATGAAGGTATCTTGGTGAAAGAAGATACAATCATTGAGAGTCTTGATTTTCTCTCTTCTCCTCCCCTATGGAAAGATATTAGGAATAAGAAGATGAGATCATTGAAACATTTCTTAACACCTCCCCTACTTGTGAGAATGATTTAATGAAAGAGGATACAATCATGAATGATCATGAAAAAAACATTTTTGAAGAGGATATGTTGGTATTAATAGATCCAATAATTGAGGGTTATAGGATTATTTTTCTCCTTCCTAATGTCCCAGAGAGAGCAGCACACCTAGGATTACCAACTGTAGAAATAAACCTTCACAAGAACGAGAGAAGATATTTCACCGAAGAGAAATGTAGAACTGGATGATTTCACCATCTTTCCAAAAAATACTTCAAAGAAACTAATTTTCTGAATTGAGAATGAAATATTTACATAGTGTACAATGTGCCTTATAAAGGCAAGAAAAATAGGTAATGGGTGTAAAAATTACCACACAAGAAAAAACCACCCGATTAATAAAATGCACTATTAAACTATAATGCAAACCTAAGTAAACTTAAGTGTAAATATGCTATTTACTCTAACAGTCCCTAACATTTGGAAAGGTCTATTTGAACAAGAGGATCCAATCACGCGTGAACATGAAAATCACAATTTTCCTTCCCTTGATGCCTCCCCTATTTGTGATGAAGTTACTTTACAAAATATAATCATGGAATGTGATGTACCTCTTGAAATCTCTCCTACTAGGAAAGAAGAGAATGAGACCTTAGGGAAAAATGATGAAATCATGGACAACCCTAACAATCATATTTGTCCCTCTCCTAATATCTCTCCTAGTTATGAAGAAGATATTTTAGTCTTAGAGAATCAAACCAATGAAAGTTGTGAGAATTCTATTTGTCTCTCTTCCTTTGGGGAAAGCATTATTGAACAAGAGAATGGCATCATTGATAAGCAAGAAAATCCAACCATTGATAACTCCCTTACTTGTGATGAAGTCATTTTAGAAGAACCAACCATTGAATTTCATGAACATCTAGTTTGTTGCTCTACTAAAAACTCTCCTACTAGGGAAGATATCATGGTGGAAGAAAATGATAACTTTGACACATGTCTTTCAAACAATAGTGATGTGGCTTCATTCAATGAAGATGATGAAATGACATTAGACTAACCTTCACTAAGCAATCATAAAAATAAGGACAAGACTTATTTGTTAGGGTTAGAGATGGCAGATCTAACAATTAAATGCAGATTTAATTAACAAAAATAGAGAAACTAAAACATACACAGAATAAATCATAACACAAATATTTAACGTGGTTCACCCAATCCGGGCTACATCCACCAAACCGCAGCCATCCAATACTTTTATTATCCAGTGAAAAACCTATTACAATCTTGCGAATAATCGCGTTTTTCATCCTCTTGAAATACCATCAGAACCCCTTTTACCAAGCTTAGAAGCTTCAGATTTTAGAGATTTCTACAAGAGTGGATTTTCTTTTTTCATTGATTTTTTCCACCCCGGTGATCACGCGAAAAGTAGGAAAAAATTTTTCTCGAGGCTGCCAGAACCCGCCAGGGGCCGGCCCGACCCGGACCGATTGAGGGCGGGGGCCGAGGGGTTATCTGAGTATACCATGGGCTATACAATATAGCATGATCGATTAAGCCACATACCAACAATCTCCCACTTGGGCGGTCGGGCTCCACACCACAATCTCCCACTTGGGCCCGATCACGGGCGACTTCTTTGCAATTATAGCTCCCACAGGAAATAAGTACCTTGGACCCTGCTGCTCTGTTATACTTGAATTCAACCTTGAAGACCAACCGAAGCTGAAGAGGAGCTCAACTTCTCCCTTGTCACCGCCTTCGTAAACATATCCACTAGATTGACATCTGTGTGTATCTTGTCCAGCTTGACTGTCCATCCTCCAACCTTGTGGAATGAAATGATATCTCAATGTGTTTTTGTTTTAGAGATGCAAGCGGGAATTCTTTGCAAGAGTAATATAACACACTCTGGTACGTCACACGTAAACAAGTAATTTCCAACCTGTTGTTTTCCCAACTCATGCATGAAAAGTTACAGCCATATCATCTCCTTTTTCGCCTCTGTTGCAACAACATACTCTGCCATTTGAGGTGGATAAAGCAACACCTTCTGCAATTGATAAATCCAACTCACTATTGTCCCACCAACTATACATACATAACCTGTGGTACTCCGCCTGGTATCTATATCCCTGCCAAAATGTGAGTCAACATAGCCTTTTAAATTAGTATTAGAGCCACCAAAACATAAACATTTATTGGATGTACCTCTCAAATGCACGAGGAGAATCCATTTTCGCGTTCCAATGCTTTCAACTTTCGAGGGATGACTCAAATACCTGCTAACAACTCCTACAGCATGTGCAATATCTGGTCTAGTGCATACCATGGCATACATTAAACTACCTACAGCTGAAGCATATGGTACCTTGGACATTTTTCTTCCTCCTCTTGTGTCTTTGGACACATATCCTTAGTCAATTTGACATGACTAGGCAAGGGTGTGCTGACAGCTTTTGCATTCTCCATATGAAATCTCTGCAACACCTTTTCAACATAATTAGCCTGAGATAAAAACAAATTTCTGTTTTTCCTATCTCTACAAATTTTCATACCAAGGATTTGCTTTACTGCCCAAATCCCTTCATAGCAAAGAGACTTTGCTAAGCTGTTGTTCAACTCTCTTATGTGGTCCATGTTAGACCATGACTACAAACATATCATCAACATATAAACACAAAAAATAATGTAAGTGTCATTATCCAACCTCTTAAAATAAACACAATGAATTGAGGAATTACACTGCTTTGTACTTGCTTTCGACCATAAAGCTACATCCAAATTTCAAATACCATTGCCGGGGTGCTTGCTTCAAACCATATAAACTTTTATTCAATCTGCACACTAGTTTCTCCTTACCTTTGACCTCAAATCCTTGTGGCTGGTCCATATATATTTCCTCTTCCAAATCACCATGGAGAAAGTTATTTTAACATCAAGTTCCTCTAAATGCAAATCTTCACTTGACCACGGCCACTTAAAACAATATGAATAGAAGTCATTTTAACAAGAGAAAATAATTCATCAAAATAAATACCATTTTTTTTTTCAAATCTCTTTACAACTAATTTGGGCTTTAAATTTTTTCTTACCTCCATCCTCCTCTTTCAGTCTATAAATCTATTTGTTTGGTAAAGCCTTTTTACCTGCAGATAACTTGCATAAATCCCAAGTCTGATTGTCCAGCAAGGAGTCCATTTCTTCTTTCATGCCATGCTCCCACTGAACCTTGGTATCCACCTGCATAGCTTCATCATAATATTCTAGTTCACCAGCATCAGTTAACAGAATAGTATACAAAGAGGGAGAGAATCTTTCTAAGGGTCTATAGCAACCTTGAGATGGAGTCTAACAAGGTTTGTGGTACATTTGTTCTTTGTTGTTGTTGCCCGAGCATGAGGAACCAACTGGCTTATCATTGTTGGGAATATCATCCCAACACTACACTTAATCTTTCCTTTCTTCTCATCTTTGAAACAGCAGATCTTTGTACAACACTTTCTCATTGAATATAACATCCCTGCTTCTCACAATTTTCTGATTTTCAAAATCCCATAGCCTATAACCAAATTCATCAATACCATATCCAACAAATATACATTTCTTTGATTTTGCATCAAGCTTGGTTCTATTTTCAGAATCTACATGTGCAAATGCTTCACAACCGAAGGTTTTGAGAAAAGAATAACTCACCTTCTTACCTTTCCATGCTTCCTCTGGAATACCACAACCCAAAGGATTAGAAGGACCTCTATTAATTAGATAAACAGCAGTGTTTACAGTCTCTACCCACATTTTTAAAGGCAGCCCAGCATGCAATATCATAGTCCGTGCACGCTCCATTATTGTCCTATTCATGCGCTCAGCCACTCCATTTTCCTGTGGAGTCCTTGGAACCATTTTCTATCTACGAATACCATTAGAGGAACAATAATCTTCAAACTCTTTACTGCAATACTCACCACCATTATCAGATCTGAGACATTTTAACCTTTTTCCCGTCTCATTCTCAACCAAGCTTCTCCATTTTTTAAAAGTTTCAAATACTTTAGATTTCTGCCTAAGGAAATAAATCCATACCTTTCTAATTGCATCATCAATGAAAGTAACATAATACAGAGAGCCACCGAGAGAAGATACCTGAGCTGGTCTCCATACATCCGTATGCACAAGCTCCAATTTCTCATCTTTCTTTTGCTTCCCATCCTTGAGAAAACTAACTCTCTTTTGTTTTCCATACACACAACTTTCACAGAAATCCATATTAACACATTTTGGGCCTGGTGAAAACATTATTTGAATGGGTACTTTCATACCTTTTGCACTCATATGCCCAGAGTCTATTATGCTGATTGCTGATTCGAGTCCCTTTGACAGTATGATCTTCTGCCTATCTGTGACCGTAACAATTAAAGTAGAGAGCGATTGCTGAGAAATTTTATTACAAAGATATAAAGGAGTGCCTACTTTCACACCTTTGCTGCACTACTAAAAGGCACCCTTTGCTTTGACCTTCCAATTTTTATCACTAAATGTAACAACACAACCTTCATCATCTAGTTGCCCCGCTGAAATTAAATTTTTGCTTAACTTTGGAACATGCTTTACCTCACGTAGTAGCCAATGATTCCCATTTTGCAACTTAATCTTGATTCTTCCCTTTCTAACAATCTGACGGGTTCATTATCTCCTAAATAAACCATCCCAAAATCCCCTTGGACATAATCAAGAAATAACTTCTATGGGGGGTAGCATGAAATGAAGCCCCCGAATCTAACACCCAAGAATCATCAGCATTATCAAGAGAAAGAATCAAAGCATCCTCATCAGATTTATTACTTACCACATTTGCCTCTTTACTTCCTTCCTTTTTGTCTCCTTTATTTTTCTGAGACTAGCAATCTTTCTTTAGATGACCCGGCTTACCACAGTACCAGTAATCCCTCTTGTCTCTAGATTGAGACCTTTTGTCTTTTGATTTTCCTCGTGACTTCCCATGATTTCCATAATTGTTTCCTCTCTCCTTTGTTACGCCCTTTACTTTTAGCATTCAAAATAGCGCGATATTGGATCGTTTCCCACTTAGAGGCTTTTCCTACGGTTTTGCAAACGAAAATAACACCAACAACATCATCAGGCTTCAGTAATATTTTGAGACGGGAAGGCGAATTGCTAGCGACCATTACCAAGCTATTCAACTTTTCGGGCAGAACACAAAATCAGAGCCCTAACTTCTTCATCAAAGTTTACTTTTACATAAAGTTAATTATTTGTTGGCCAGAGTATTAAACTCATTTAAATAATCAGGTAACTAACCCACCTTCTACCATTTCATATTAAATAAACACTTCATAAGAAATACCTTAAAAGAAGTGGAAGGTTTTTCATATAACTTCACCAGGGTTTCCATCAACTCTTGAGTTGTCTTTGCTTTAGCAATATTAGCAGGCATGCTTTGACATTGCTGGCACAAGCGAATCTTCTCAAAACCTTTCTATCAAGATCTCGATCCTCATCTGACATTGCTGCAGGTTTCTTGGCTTTCCCTTCCAATGGCCGCCATAAATCCTTTTGATAGAGATAGTCCTCCATCTGCATCTTCCATAACTGATAGTTCTGCCCATTAAACTTCTCAACCTTTTTACCCTCGTCTGCCATTGCTCCCACTCAACCGTGAGACTCCCACTCAACCGTGAGATATTTCCTAGAGACGATAATCAAAACACAACTCACTCTGATACCACTTGTTAGGGTTAGAGATGGCAGATCTAACAATTAAATGCAGATTTAATTAACAAAAATAGAGAAACTAAAACATACACAGAATAAATCATAACCCAAGCCTGAACTTATCATTTATCCACCCTCAAAACAACCACAAGTTCAAAATAAACCTGTCCTTATCTTAGAATCACCTAAAAGGAAACTCAATAATGATAATGCTTTGCAACAACTCAGTTACAATATCATTGATCACATATATAACAAAGTGTATATAGTCAAGGCTGACCCTAAACCTTAAAGTTGGTTGCATGTCGAGAAAGCAAAAGAAAAGCATATTGAAGAAATCACAAAGTTATTGGAAGATGCTTGGGAAACCTTTGATTTCATACCTACATTCATGGTCAAATACAAGATCATAAACAAAGAATCTAAAAAGGGAAAAGAGAAACCAATAATGTCAATACAAAATTCAAAAGCATCCACTTCAACCACTTTAGAAGAAAAAACAACATACACAACAAACTTTGATGAAGTTGAACAACCACCGAATCCGAAATAAATGAAAAATATTTATGGAAGAGGTTATTAAACTTATGAAACAAATGGGGTATAGTGGACAAAGATGTGGTGCTAGAGAACAAGGTATTTGTTTCCTTATAGAGCCTAACATTCAAGAAATGACTAATGGTCTTGGCTATTGTCCTTTGAAAGAAATAAAAGAAATAAAAAAACCTTCACTTAATATCAACACTCTTACAAAGGATTCTTCTAAGACAACTTTAACTTTGGTGCATCTTGAATTGATAGATACTACATGTGGGAATATCTCATTAGATATGCATCAATAACAATAGGTGTTGCTCCTTGCCATGTAATACTTGTAGGATCATAGC
Source organism: Sequoia sempervirens (assembly GCA_007258455.2). Lineage (NCBI taxonomy): Eukaryota > Viridiplantae > Streptophyta > Pinopsida > Cupressales > Cupressaceae > Sequoia > Sequoia sempervirens. Next base: position 528,195 of record VDFB02345376.1, read on the forward strand.
TTATTCACTATTGCATGTTTACATTCATTGCAAATCATTTCCTTATTGCAAGGAGTGGCATATCATCATTCATCTTGACTCATGCTTGTCATGCACTTAGTGGGGGTAAGGGATTAGATGGCCTTGTCCTAGTAGCACATTTGTTGTTGTCCCTTTAGCTAGTTGTCTGCCTTTCATATATGATGAACAAGATTGGGATGTAGATGACCTTCTAATAGGTTGACTCGCATATTCCTTACTAATCTTTTCTTTATTTTCTTTTACATGTTTCTTTTATGTGATTGCATGTGCATAATGTGATCCCCTATACTGTTCTATTTGATGTACTTCTCTCTTTGTGACATTCCTCTATTTGTAACTAAATTCGCCTCTATGTCGTAAATCCTTTATCTTGTCTTTATCTTGTGTTTTCCTTTTGGGGATGACGCAACACATCAAGACACTTAAGTATCTCCATCTTGACCTGAAAGTTTTTCTTTTTTTTCGCTCTCTTTGTGTCATTCTCCATGTTCCATGAGTATTTGGGAAATGATGACAATTTCGAGCTCTCTATAAAAAACATTATAGCAAATACATACTGACCCTGAATCCATGGATCCCTTATGTGATTTTTGGGATTTCATTTTGGGGGCAACCCCTTTTCATGACGTAGATTTATTTGGAAACATGTGACTTGGCATAGGGCTTTCCAAATAAGCTCTCATGTCCTCTTTATTGTTAGTATTTATCATTTGCTACTTTAAAGTAATTGATCTTAGCATGATTTTTAGCAATTTCTTTAAAGTTGTGGGGGCATACATTGGCATTATTCTTTTGCATTTTTCAATTCATGTTTCATTGTGTAGTCTTCTTACTTCATGTGATGCGTCTTTCGCTTTGTGGTGACATTGGGTGTAATGTCCTTCAAGAGTGTGATCTCTCTTAGGATATTATATTCCTCTTAGTGGCTTGATGTGATACACTACATCCCCTAAGTTGTGACTCTTCTATTCTTCAATTGGTCTTTTGTTGGAGACATTAGGCACAATGTTCCCTAAGTTAAGACCTTACATGAACTAAGAAAAACTCCTTTGAACGTACCTTACACTATTTTGGCATTTTCTATTATATGGACACCTTGCATAACATACTTCGCTTGCTTATGGAGCCATCCTGTTCATTCATGGGTGTCAAGCATATAATTATTGCCTCGTGAATCTTGTTGTTCATGTTGTGTGGTGCCTTTTCAAAGTTATCAGGAGGTATAGCTTTGGTATGGTTGTATGTATGGGAGCCAAACTTAGGTGTGACTTTCCCATAGCCACTTGTTTATCTGTGTGAGCACATACCGGTCGTGTGCATATGTGTCTTGATGGGGCTCACCTAGTGGATGACCTGAGGTTCCACTAGCCCTTGTGAGCGTGCATTTGGTTTGCATAGTGGACATCCTATTCCATGTAAATGTTTTTGGACAAACAACTTAGATCTAATCCACAACATGCGAGACAAACAGTCAAAGCTTGATCCAACCCTTTTGTTTTTGTTTTTGTCTTTGGCAATACATGCTTGTGCCTTGTTGTTGCTCCTTATATCATTTGCATGTGTGTTCTTTTGTCCTATGTTGGTTTTCCATAAGATCTTGATCTTAGGGGATTGTGCAACCCTCTTGATTGTTATTTTCCTATCTTACTAGCATTAGTATATTTGGACCCCTCTTGATGCGAGTTTGTCTACTTTAGTGTGAGTTTGAAGCAAGTTCCTCCTCTCACTAAAGTGGGGGCTAAATGTAGTGTAGAAAAATATATCCCTTTAAATTTTTGCACTTGTTTAGGCCCTCTAAAATTGAGCTTCTTTATGCCTTATTTGGTCCTATTTTGCATCCACAAGCCCTATTTAATGCATCTTTTCGAGGATAATGTCAACATATATCTAATAACCAATCATAATTTAATGATTTTGGATTGTATGGTCCATATTTAGTGATCTAGGACTCATACGCCACCTTGGGCGTACGGGTCCCACCTAATTTTTGGGGCCTAAATTTGAATTTGACATAAAACTTAACTTTTCTTGAAATTTTTGTCCCAAGCCTAACCTACTGGGACTCATACACCCCAATTAGTGTATGAGTCCCGCTTAGCTTGGACCTATTTTAAATTAAAATTCTTGGTGATATTTTATTCTCCTAGATCTAATGTCGGCTTGTAGTGTTGTAATTTCAGGAAATTTGGCATAAACAAGTATAAATACAAGGTTATTTCACTCATTTTTTAGCCAGCAATTCAAGTGTTCAAGCATTATAGAAAATTTATGATCACAAGATTATTCAAGAGTTCACAAGATCATTCAAGAGTATTCAAGAGCTTATTATCAAGTTTTTTGGAGCTACATTCAATATTCAAGCATCATGTCAAAATCATCATGCATCATGTTTGTTTTTGAGCTATCATTTGTGATGTAGGTTCTTATGATTCAAGCAAGCATTCAAGTCAAGATCTACAACATACAATCAAGATTCAAGATCCATATTCATGCTAGCCATTACATACAATATTGCAACATTTATTACAAAGGTTTTGTGAGTTGCAACATTGTACATACTTGTTCATTCATTATTCCTTCATTCTATTTCATTTCATTTCAAGTTGTGATTACCAAAATGGGGTTTGACCAAGGAAAACCCCGATCTACTAACAAAACAAAAAAAATCCTCTCTTTGATGTGTGGTTTACAGATTTAGGTTCAAGATCCATTGAAGGGAAAGATTGGAGAAAGTTGTCAAAGTTGCAAAATTTTCAAAATTTTCATCTACATTGCAAGATCATAGAAAGTCATCTATAGAGCAAAATTCAGAGTTTCAAATTTAGATATTTGACAAGAGAGAAGCTACTGAAGAACACTAGAGGATATCAGAGTTTCATATCAACCATAATATTGGGACTAAATTTCCACTTGTAGCGTATGAGTCCCAGTATACCAAATTTCAAGCATTTTATGTAGATTTTGGTTTAGCAGTTACATATGCCAGTTTAGGCCCAAAACCCTAAACTGGGACTAAATCACCCCTACTGGCATATGAATCTCAGTGTACATTAAAATTCATAATTTTGGGAGTGTAGACCTTGTTTCAGGCATCTTCAGTTTTCTAGGTGCCCCTTTGTCCTTTCTCAGTCCATTATTCTGATTTTTAGTTTCATATCTTAGGTTGCATAGTTAGGTTTGCATATCATTTCATCTTCTTCTTTCCAAGCCTTTGCTTGGTGGTGAACCCCATTTTGTCTTTAACCACACCCAAGGAAACCATCCCAATCATCCAACCCCTTCCTCAATCAAGCCAATTGGTTGAGGATCTTGGTTTCCTTTAATGAAACTTGAGTGAAATAGGTGGAGGACCCTTATCCCCCGTTAGTTCCATCTCTCAAAAGGTGGAACACTATTTCTGAGCTTTCAAGAGCATCTATAATATTGTAAGATATATAAGGTATTTTATGGAACATGTAAGAACATGCAAGAGGGAGCTACAAGGTGGACTAGATAAGTCATGAAAACTTTATGCATTCATAGCATCTTTCCAAAGGTAGAATGAGTCCAAAATGGAGTACCCAAGTTTGATCAATGACTTGTGATATTAGAATCATATTTTATGTTGAATTTCTTGACCCATCATGAATGATCCTATTGAATTTTTTATATATTACCTAGTTTAGGATCCAAGAACCATAAAACTAATATAACTAGACAACGATGCCACCAAAACCAAGTTTGACAAGCTGATGAAGAGTATATATCATTTCTATTACCTACCACTATAATATATTATTCATTCTTATACTAATATTTGTAATCCCATAATCAATTTGAAAGTAAATACATATAGAGGACTGAGGAAAATTACACAAGCATCACGACCCCCCCAGACATACATATACATTTATGACAATGCACTTCCAAAGCTAGAATCTTCACTACCTTCTTTCCTTCCACTGGATTTGACTCCTTCATCTCATCCTCTTCATCCCCTAATTCCTCTTCATGTGCACATACCTCCTTCACTATTCTTATGAAATCTCTCGCTAACACTAAAAAAATCATTATTGGGTTGAAGACCCTTAATATCTTCTTGCATTATTCTAATTTTATCTTACAACTTTTTTCCCACCAAAATTTAGATGTGGATCCTTCTTTGTTGCACAATCTTATCCCTTGGTCGGTAGCCCAATCTACTACCTGATTTCCTTTTCTACCGATATGAGAGATTTGAATTTCTTCAAACCATCTAGCCATTATTTTTTCCTCCTCAATAATCACCTTAAATATCCAATTCTAAAATAATCCTCCTTTCATTGCCCTAATAACTAGCTTCAAGTATCCTTCCACCCATAATTTCCTCCATCCTTTATCTCTAGCAATCATCATGCCCCATAACATAGCTCTAACTTCAATCATATTATTTGTGTCTATTCTAAAATGATTTGCATAAAGACTCATGTTTTTTCCCTCATAGTCCCTAAAAACACCTCTACCCTTTCCTTTCTCGGGTTACCTTTAGCTACACTGTCAAAATTGAATTTAGTCTAGCTAATATTTGGGTAATGCCAAACATATTCTATCATCTTTATTTTTGGTTTCTTATTTATTTAACCTAGACATCTATATCAAGGCTAAGAATTATCCAATTTGACCTCATTATCACTTATATACCTATCCTCTTATGTTTTTAACCCATATTAGAGATAGTAGTCTCTACCAAATCCCAAATTATTTCCACTATTTTATCTAATCATTGAAAGGTACTCATATTATATTCAAGTGATATATTCCAAACAATTAGAGTGGGAATGTTGTTCCAAATGAATTATAAGCCTATACTTGTAATATTTAGTGACCATCTCTCTAGGAAATTTGGAATATTTGGGGGAGTAACCCATTCTAGCCCCCATTTATATCAAGGAATACAAGCAATAACTTCCAAGCCAGGTCACAATGAATGGAAAGATGGAAATTATCCTCACCTTTGTCTCTACACATCACACATAATGAATGGAACCCATAATCTACAATTAGTCCCATGTCAAGAAGTGACATTTCCAAGTAATCCAAAGAAAGGCATTTACCTTGGGAAGACCTTTTGGGTTCCAAATATTCTTTCCAATAGTAGAGTTATTATCTATCTTACAAAAATAGAATTTTAATGCTTAGAAACTTACATAAACCTTACCATTACCATGACCTCCCCATACCATAATTTCTTCATTGTTGACATTTGAAATGGGCCAATTATCAAGCCGGGCCTAGAAAGTGGCACAAGCTTCAACCAATTGAATAATAATTGGAGATATAAAGGTTTTTCATCTTCTCTATTGAGGAGCATTTTTCTTATAATATTTTATCTGTGCTCCCTCAAGATTCTCGAAATGGGTAACAAGAGGTCAAAAAGTTTGGATATCTTTAAGTGCTTGATCATCAATCCAACAATCATGCCAAAACATGATATTATCCCCTTTCCCTAATTTCCTCTTGATATCTAGACTAATAATATTATTGTAAGACATAATAAAATTCCATTCTAGATCCCACAGGGAGATTCATAGAATTCCTAAAAAAGTTATCTATTTCATTCTACAAATATTTTGCTTGTAGCACATTGCTCTATTATCTATTTTTTCTTCATAAATTCTTTAACATTTTAGCACCCAAATCCTTATTCTTCTTGTTATAGTCCATATCAACAAGTCAAGGGCTAGAGTGGGTCTTACCGCAGGCTACCACAAAAGGTCCATAGAGGCTGGGAAAGGCATTAGTTGTAATTAGGAGTCATGTTCCTTCAAGGGAATGCATGTATATATGGAATGTAAATCATATGCAAAAAATATAGAAGAGTGGATGTATGAACTATATAAGATATATTGTAAAGAAAAGGCTAAGATTTTCTCTTGTATTTGATTATGATATAATACAAGGAGTTATAAGGATTATATATATGTGCAATGAATGTATGGATGTTTCTTTTGTTGTTGATATGATACATGTGTTAAGTATTCATTCTAGATTCCTACTACAAATGCTTGTTTCTCTTACTGTATCCTCTGGGGTATAAACATACTACACAAGAAGTATTGGGGTATAGATATTCATATTTTACTTCCCCATTCTTCTTTCCAACATTGGTTATGCTGGCTTCATGAGAGAATCGACAACATTATCCACTGTCAATTAGAGTTGGTCAATCCTGAGTGCTCCATAAATCTCCAACGGCTTCAATGGCTTCATGCAAGAGCATGCACCAACATGCAAACCTGAGTGCCTAACCATTCAAGATCATACAAAACATGCAAATAGCATGCAAGGACATGCACACCAAAGTGGTACCCACTCACAAAGTTGGACACCCAAGAGGAATATTCTTTCGGATGCCTGTAACCGTCACCATAGAGGATCCACCTCTTTGAATGCAATTACAATTTGTCATAGGAAAATAAATAATAAATATTTTGTCCCTCATGTCATCTAGAACACTTTCCAAAGAACATGGAGACACACAGTTACCAACTTAGGATAGCAATTATAATGTCACCTATCATAACATTCTCCCACTTGATATTATACATTGCAATTATATCCATCAAATAAAAATAAAATATAAACAAAGTACAATGATCAAAGCCCATGGCCTTCCTACACCAAGAAAACTTATCTATGGTCATTGGCTTTGTGAGAGAATCTACAACATTATCTAAAGTTTCAACCTTCTCAATCAAGACCTTACCATTCTCTACCATTTCTCACACAAAGTGATATTATACATAAACATGCTTAGTATGAGCATGATACATAGGATATTTTGTTAAACATATCCAACACTCTGATTGTCACATCCAATCCTCACCATCCTGCAATCAAAACCAATACCATTACCAAGTCTTTGTAACCAAACTGCCTCCTTAGAGGCATGTGTCACAGCCATATACTCTTCTTCAGTTGTGGACAACACAACTATATGTTGCCTCTTACTCATCCAACTCATTGCAGCTCCAAACAAAGTAAAAACATAGCCACTAGTGGACCTTCGACTATCCAAGTCACTTTCCCAATCTACATCAAAAAAACCATGTATGTCAGATGATTTAACCACATCATCAATACCATGATAAACCAAATAGTAATTTGAAGTACCACACAAATATCTAAACACCCTCTTAACAAAATTCTAAAGCTCTCTACCAGGGTTAGACATAGACCTACTCAAAACTCCCACTTCTTGGGCTATATTTGGTCTAGTGCAAACCATTGTATACATAAAACTACCAATGATACTAGCATAAGGAATGTTAAACATCTCTTCAATATCATCATCAAAATTAGGACACATGTCTAAACTCAACATAGTAGCAACCAGAAATTTGGAATATTTACTAGTTTACAATCATGCATATTAAACCTCTGCAGAATGGTATCAACATACTTAGTGTGACTTGACCAAAGCTTTCTATGAACCGATCCCTACCGATCTCCATCCCAAAGATATATTTTGCAGCCCCCAAATACTTCATATCAAATGTTCTAGAAAGTTGAGTCTTAATCTCCCTAATCATCACCTGGTTGTTACCCACAAACATGTCATCAACATACATGACAATATTAGTATCTGATCATCAATAACCTTAATGTAAACATAATGAACCTCCTCACTCCTAAAAAAAACCAACTTCAATGTAAAGGCATCAAAATTTCGGTACCACATCCTGGGTGACTATTTCAAACCATATAAAGATCTCTTTAACCTACAAACCAAGTTTTCTTTTCCTTTGACAACAAAACCATCAAGTTGTCGTATATAAATTTCTTCCTCAAGATCCCCATGCAAGAAAGCAGTTTTAACATCCATTTTCTCTATTTCAAAATCATAAGCAAAAATAATAGATAATAGGAATCTAATAGAATTTAACTTAGAAACGGGAGAGAAAATTTTTCCAAAATTAACTCCATCTCTCTGGGAGTATCCCTTGGCCACCAATTTGGCCTTGTACCGCTCTAACTGACCATCTACACCAGATTTATTTTTAAATACCCACTTGCAACCAATGGGATTCCTTCCTTTGGGAAAATTGACAAGATCCCAGGTATCACAACTATCCAAAGCCATCATCTCCTCCTACATGGCCTGCATCCAAGACTCACTTTCTTCTAAAGAAAGAGCCTCCCTGTAGGATCTAGGTTCATTTTCAGTACTCAACAAAGAAAATACACAGTGGTAATTAGATGGGCTATACCTATCAATTGGATTTTGTTGTCTTGTGGATCTTCTCAAGGTAGGAGTAAGGGGTTCTTGTTGCTCTTATTCTACATGCTCATCCTACACATCATTTGAACTCTCTGAACCCTCTTCTTCTTATTCATCCTCTACTCCATCTGATTGTTCTTCCACATGTGCATCTTCTTTCTTTTCAATATTTGTCTCTAAGTGCATTATTTTTTTCTTATCTTTCTCCTTTGGTTGTTCTTCACCTAAGTAAGCTCTAAACTCCCTAAAAGTCACACCTCTAGAGAAAACCATTTTACGAGTCAGTGGACTCCAAAGCTTATAACCTTTTACATTCTCACTATAACCAACAAAGATGTATTTTTGTGCTTTTGGATCCAATTTAGAACACTTCTTTTGAGGCACATGGACAAAATACTCACAACCAAAGACCCTTAAATGTGAAACAGAAGGCTTTCTACCTATCCACACTTCATAAATAGTTCTATCAAAAAGAGTTGAACAAGGATATATATTAATCAAATAACATGTAGTACTTACAGCTTCTGCCCAAAAGCATCTATCAAGCTTAGTACCACTTGACATGCTCCTAGCTCTTTCCATCAAGTTTTGGTTCATTCGTTTTGCTACCCCATTTTGTTGAGGTGTATAAGGAGTAGTCTTTTTCCAAACAATACCTGCATGCTTACATAACTCATCAAATTTTCTAGAACAATATTCACCCCCATTGTTAGATCTCAACACCCTTATCTTATAATCTATTTTCTTCTCAACTAAGGCTTTAAATTCCTTAAACTTAGTGAAATCCTCAAATTTTGCATGCATAAAATAAATCCAAGTGTATCTTGAGACATCATCAATGAAAGTAACATAATAACAATATTTTCCAAAAGAGTCAACATCCACTGGTCCAAACATCCAAATTAATGATCTCTAATAATCTTTTAGCTTTATTAGCTCCATTAGGAAATGATGATCTATTCTATTTACCAAACACACAATGCTCACAAAAATAATATTTACCAATAGAATAATCAGAAATACTGTCAACCAACATTTTATTCAAAAAGGTCTTAAGACCCTTTTCACTTATGTGACCCAATCTATTGTGCCATAACATACATACATTTTTAGTGCCAGTTTCATTGGTAGAACTGTTACAAAAAGTGGAAACATTAAGCCTAAATAAAGTCCAAATATGAGATCCTTTACCTATCACCAAACTCCCTCTTACCAACCTACAACCAGACTTGTCAAATCTCACATGCATTCTAAAATCATTCAACTTGGATACTCAAAGTAAATTTCTCGCAAGTCTTGGAATATGTAAAACATGATCAAGGGTTTTAACCCTTCAATCACTAAAACACAACTTTACCTTTCCTATACCAACAATCTTCTTTGAGTTGTTATCACCAAGGAAAACTTCTCCCCATCATAAGTTGAATATGAAGTAAACCACTCCTTGTGAGGAGCCATATGGTAGGAGAAACCTAAATCAATAAGCCAAGCATCATCACTAATAGTGTTAGAAGAAATAAACAAAGCATCATAATCACCATCTTTCTAGACTTTTCTATTTTTGCACTCCTTCTCTTGTCCTCTCTTACCACAATTCCAACACTTTACTCTTCTCAGGGGTTTTAGAACATCCTTTTGACTTGTCTCTCTTTTTATCCCCTTTAGGCCCTCCTTTTTCTTTGGACCTTCCTCACACATGCAAGGCATCTTGGGAGTCTGCATTCATGGAATTTCTCCTCATCTCTTCTAAAAGAAGTATTGCAATGAGATTATCCATCCTGTATTTTGTACCACCACCACTTATGGAAACAATTATATTTTCCCAAGATTTAGGTAAAGAAAAAAACAACAAAATACATTTATCTTCCTCTTCTATCTTAACATCTACAAATGCAAGTTGACTTATAATCATATTAAAAGCATTTAAATGTTCTCCAATAGAATCACCATCCTTCATTTTCAAAGAATACAAATGTCTTTTGAGATACAACTTATTAGTTAGAATTTTAGTTTGGTAGATTTCACCTATCCTCCTCCACAACTTGAATACGATCTAGATTCTTCTGAAACATTTAGGAGGACGGAATCTGCAAGACACAACCAAATGATTCATCATGCCTTATTATCCATTTTCTTCCAATCTTCATCAACCATTGGTTCTGGTTTCTTTTCACTTGAAACTATCAACCACTGATCTCTCTCTTCAAGGAGATCCTCCATCTTCAACTTCCACATCTCGTAACCAATGTCATTGAACTTCTCAGTATCTAGATGAGAGGTAGAAGCTATGGTTTTCAATCTTCTTCAAAAATATGAAAAACCCACAATGCACAAGCTCTCACTACAACCAAAAAACCTTCAACACTTAAAAGAAAGGCATCCCTCTCTTAATAGAACCATTAGCTTTGATACCAAATGTTGGAAATTCAAGGTGAAACTTGCAGCAATAGAAATTAATAATTTGTTTGCAAATCTTAAATTATGTATCCAATATTACAATAGGTAGATCATGTGATTAAAAATTACAATAGTGAAAGAAAAAACAATACCACAAGTTTCCAATCATAAGTGACACAAGATATATGTGGAGAAACCCTTGCGAGAAAAAATTTCACACCCAAAGAGATCCATTGTTTGTATTAATCTTCAAAAGAGATACACCAATACAAAGCTCCTCTCTAAATTTTGGAATCACTTTGTCACTCTGACAACCTACAAATGAACTTTACAAATCACCACCTCAAGGCTCCAATAAATGGAATTTTGTGGGAGAGAATATCACAAATGATATCCTAAAAAAACAAGCAAAACCACTTGGAAAAACCCACACCCCTCTTAGTGGAAAACCCATAAACCTGGCATAAAATATTGAACAATCACATGGCCTTCACATGGGCACCTAACCCATAGCCAATCAAAGTTGGTCAATCCCAAGTGCTCCATAATTCTCTGACAACTTCGACGGCTTCATGCAAGAGCATGAACCAACATGAAAACACGAGGGATGACGTACGTAGCATGAAACGCTGCAAAATAACATGCAGGTACGTACACCAAAGTCGAATTTTCGCTCCTTAAAGGTTGGATGCCCAGAGGGATTATTCTTTGGGGATTACCTTGTGGCAGCCTTCATCTTAGAGGGTCCTCTTTGAGATGCATTTACAATTTTGGAAAATAGAAGTAATGACGTCCCTCTGTGTCTCTAGAACGCTGCAAAGTCTTCGGAGACGCACAATTACCAGCTTGGGATAGAAATTGCTCAATGTTATCTATCATGGCTTGCACCTTTTTGAACCTTATTTTATATGAATGAAACCTCTAAAATTTGTCCTAAGTAAGTTGGGATAATATTAGGTATTTACTACTGTTTTTAAAGAAATTCAATTTTTACTACTAATGGATAAAGCCAGGAAGAACAATCGGGACGGGATTGCTTATCTTGGATGGCATGGGCAGAGACTAAATGGAGGCGGATCGAGAGACTTGCCTGAAGCACCCTTGGGATAATGACAATTCCCAAGAGTTTCCTGATGTGGCACAATTATCTACAAGATAAGCCATGGAAATGACAATGCTTGATAGAAGTACTGTTATGGAAATCATACCACTCACAATCATCAAGAAAGGGAATCTATACAAAAAGGGAAGAGATGGTATTCTTCGTCGAGTTGTCTACAAACATGAAAGAGAGTAAATATTAAGGGAGGCACATGAGGGCATTCTTGAAGTTCATCATTGTGAGGATGCTACCACTTGAAAAATACTATTAGTAGGACTATGGTGGCCTATGATATACAAGGATGTCAAAAACTAAACTAGATCTTGTGACATTTGCTAGAGAATAGGATGCCCTATGTCGAGAGATGAAATGACCCTCCACCCATTCTTAGCCCAAGCCCCATTTGAAAAATGGGTCATTGATTTCAACGATCCTAGATAGATCCCCCAGCCAAACTATCCAAAGTCAAATTTATCATCAATGGAGTAGAGAATTTGACTAGGTGGGCGAAAGAAGAACCAACTAAATATTGTACCACATACATCGTAGGAAGGTTCCTGTACCACAATTTATTACTACTAGATTTGGGTATCCCCTCAGTATCACCAATGATCAGGGCAAGCACTTGTGAACAAAACAATAAAAGAGCTACCATCCAATTTTATGATTACGCATAATCAAAATGCATTGTATCATCCACAAGCCAATAGAGTGAGTGAAGCTCTCAATAAGATTCTAGGCACTGCTTTAACTAAAATGTGTAATGCAAATAGAATAGACTGGGATATTAAAATTCTTGTGGTACTCTGGGCATACCACACTATATACAAACATGCTACCCAACATACACCATTATATCTCTTGTATGGCATGGAAGCAAGCCTGCCAATCAGTTTTATGATATGTCACAATCTTCAAATCGCATTGACCTTACATCTCACTAATGATGAATCTATCAAGCACCATCTTGAAAAACTAGATAAAGAAAGACAACTAGCAACACACCACGTGGATCGAAAGACGATGACATCAAGCTTGGCACGCTTGCAATATTCAATATAAAAAAATTCAAGTTGATGATATGGTTTTTCTATATGACAGTAAATTCAAGAGATAGGGTAAACTTGAAGTCGGATGGTTATGCCCCTATCGGATCCATTAGATCCTTGATTCTGGAGTAGTCCAACTCAAAACATTAGATGGCACAATACTACAATGCTTTGTCAATGGTGTAAGATAAATAATATCATTCTAGCATAGTAGCATTGACTTGAGGAAATGTCAACATTTTGAAAGGAGGGATGATGTTAGTCGGAAGACAGGACAGTGAATACATTGACCGACAAATCATATTGCATTTTGGTGCAAATAAATTTCAGAGCACAATATTGTAAAGATATCATATAGACTAGGGATAGGATAGGATAGATGGTTCACATCCCATCCCATAATTATATGTATAAAGGAAGATATGAATGAAAAATATAAGGGAGAGAGAAGAGGATATATGTAATAGACAAAGAAAAATACATGTACAAAGACTAATTTATGAAAGAATGAATGTATAGAGATAAGGATTAAACAAGAGTATAGAGGAAGCTATTCCATTGTACCAATTTTGATCTAATTATTAGAATGAATATTGGAGTTCTATCTATGTGATGTTATTTGTTATTTTATGAATGTATGATTAGATAAGGATATGTATGATTGCATTGGTGTTCATCTTTATATTATTGAGTCCAGGGTATAAACTACAACGCTTAGAAAATACTTGGGGCTCAGATTTTTTATCTATGTTTCCCTAGATTTCTTGCTAACAATTCATACATAAAGTGTTTCCTATTATTAAAAAAGAAGAATTTACAAAGTGGATTTGGAAAAGGTGGAATAATTTTTACCAAGTTATGACATGCTTAAGATTGATTTGTAAGATTATTTTATAAGGTGTAGTAATCCAAAATGGAGCACCCAAGTTTGGTAGAGGAATGTATGACAATGCAAGTTACATTCTATTATTAGAATTTTGACTCATTCTTTAGGCACTTTAATTTGGGCCTTAGATTTAGAACTTTTGGACATCCAAAATAAGCTCATGGTATTTGAGACCATTCATGTTTTTTAGTTTTTGACTTGCCCACATAATAGATACTTTGGATGGAGCTTTAGTATGCACTTGTATTTGTAGGGGGTTATTCTACTTAAAAAATTGTCCAAACAAGATTGAAAGTTGTGGGTGAAGGAATTGACACTATAATTATGCATTGTAATCCAATTATTTATTTTCCAAAAAGTTTTCACATGGTATAGATTGTGTCATGTGTTTTATTTTGTGCTACATGTAACATATTTTTGTTGAAATTGTTACACATATATTTATATAGATTTTTTCTCTTCTATAGCTTAAGTAGTTTCATTGTTGGAGGGTCAAAAAGTGGATAAACAAAATTTTAAAAAATAACATAATACTAGAGTGTTATAATGTGCTAACATTATGGCTTGGATATATTGATCCATAGTGCTTATGCATTATAATGCAAGCATGTTATAACTTTCTCCCATTAGAAATATCTTTAAAACAAGAAAAGCTTAGTGCGCACTCTAATTTTTGAATTTATAATACATGTGTACATTATAACAAATGTGCATTATAATGCACGTGTGTTTTATTTGAAACTTTGGAACCCTAGAACCTTAGACTTGGATATGACTTGGATATCTAAGCCAAAGGTTTGGAACTACATGTAAGGTGCCTAAAGATGTGTTTTGCATAAAACACAAAAATAAGTCAATAAAAAGTATACTCTCCATTAAGTTTACATATTTTAAGATATTATTTTTAAAATATTGCAATGATGTCAAGTTCTCTCTTACCTTTATAACCCTGTATTGTTTTCTACACTTGAAATGCAGTAAGGTTTTGAATCTTCAATGCTTTTTCTAATATCTTCATTTTTATCAAAAATCTATGTATAATTTTTTTGATTTCCTTAGGCTTTGATCTTCAATTACTTTTGCTTGTATCTTCATTTTTTTGTCAAAATGAACAAATTATATTTTAAAATTCTAAACACCATTCTATACAGATTCAAAAATATAGTTTTCTCAAAATTAAGGGAGAAGCATGCTCAATTTTCTATTTTTTAGGATGTGTTCACTTTAAAAATTAACAAAAAATACACTTATTAAATTATTTCAAAGTGTAAATGCAGTGCGTTGTTGTGCTCACTAAAGGAGGTGTGAGTATGCATCCTTCACATTTAAAGAAACTATCTAAATATATTATTTTGTGGCCAAGTCACTCAAGCCATGTTTAGGTTAAACAGGCTGAGGCACAGGCCTTTTGTTATCGCAATACCGTTTCCGTAGCATACCCTGGTTTTCTTTTCAGCCAAGTATCATTGAGATTTTTGTGCAGTAAGTTTTGTTGTAGTTAAACCACTTGGATTGATTTAAGGATGTGAACAAGTTTAAAGATTAGTCAACCAACCATGCAAGATGCCTAATCTATCACTAGTGATTAGATGTTGATGCTAACTTCAATTCTCTAATGATGTGATACTCTGTAAGTCGTGATGCAATGATTAGATGATAATGCTCTAGTATATTTTAAATATCTTAGAATAAATTCTAGTTTTTTCTTTCATACATTTTCTTAGTGTGCACATTGAAATTTTTGGGTCAAGAAAGTGGAAGCTAGATACAATTAAAAAAAAATTACTTAATCTAGAGAGGAAAAATTGCAAAATAGGCTCTAGGATCTTTTTTTAGAAACATAACCCAACATATAAAATCACACATGACATTTTACATACCATTATAAAATCCTTTCAAGAAAAAACCCAATAACAAAAAATTCAATGTATTCTCAATAAACAACAATACTATGGTTACAAGACAATGTTTGAGTATTTATTCCTTCACCTAAGCAACAACTATGCTTGGAGAAATTTTAATAGCAAAACCCCATGAAAGATGCAATTACTACACATCTCCATCTCAAGCATCTAATTAAGCCCAAAAAATAAATTATGATCCAAAAAGCCATGGGCGAAAATGATGCCCAAACCCATTACTCAAATTCCAACACCCTCCTTTATGATGGGTCAACAATATTAATATGAGATATAACTCTCATGTCATAATTCACCCACCAAACTTGGGTATTCCACTTTGTACTTATTCTTCTTTTGGAAAGATTATCTATGATGCATCTTTCTTATGTATCATAAGATGGTCAAAAAAAAATCATGACTTGTTAAATTTTGCCTTGTAACTCCCACTTGCATACTCTTATTTGCATCATTAAATCTCTTACATATCTTATAACATAATATATTCATATTACAAATAGTACCACCTTAAGTGGGACACTCTTTTCCATGTGGATATAAAAATTATATAATAAAAATAATAAATACAAATATTAGGAATTGCCTAGTTTATGGTACCTAAATCCAGCATCAAGTTGTCAATTAAAGACTACTTGAAAGGCGGTTTAGGTTGGACTCATTATTAAATTTGAACTTAAGAGTTTGTAGGTCAAATCTATGATTGTGGACATATCTTAAAAGAGATTAGAGTTATTCTTTTATATAACAACATAGTACTTAAATTAAACATTTCACATTCAAATTGACTAAGTAACAACTAAAAAATAAATCAATTAAAGTCCACACTTAAATTTAATTTTAAAATTCTTATGCGAATTTACAAATCCAATCCAACTTTAAATCCACAACCCAAAAAAAAACTTTGGCATTTTATTCCTATCATTAAAAACATGGATAATTTGATGCTTGAAAGTATACTTACATTTTAATAACACGATAAAAGATTTTTATTATAAATAATAGTATGGGATCACATAGAAGCATCTAATATCTTCTACAAGGATTCTTTGTTTTACTTTAGAATGATAACGTTTCAAAAGGAAAGATGGAATAAAAGTGAAAAAATAATTATGACGTTTAATTCATTTTAAGAGTGGAGAATAATATTATTATTATTTCTGCTAGGGTGGGTCGCGGGGACACCCCTATAGTATCAAAAAAAATTATTATTTTATTTTTAATAATTAATAAATTATAGTAAAAGGAAAAACAAATATAATTGTATGTTTCAAAATTTAAAGTTTTATGGTTTATAATTCAAAATATTTTATAATAGAAATATTAAAAGAGATATATTTACTTTTAATTATAAAATTAATAATATTAAGATAATTTAAAATAAGGTTATGTAAATAATTTATAAGTGTAAGATAATTAAATTATAATGTAATTTAAATAATTTGTATAAAAATCATAATAACAATAAAGAGGTAATAGTATGAGTATATTAATTTAAAAAGATTATATGTCAAAATATAAATATTTAATGATAAACATATGTATATATGAAATACAAATGGAATCAATGTTTGTTTTGTTAGGAAGATGGTGTGGCTTTACCTTGCACATGCAGAGCCAACAACCAAGGTTCAAACCTCGCAGGGTCACCCTCTACTGCATCAACAATGGAGGTTGTTGTTTACCCTTGTATTAAGGGGAGGATCCTTGGTGAACTCGTGGGGCTTCTTTCCTATAGTGCCAACAACCAAGGCCCAAACCTTAATATTAAACATTAGGGTTGAAATTTGCTTCGTTGGCTAAAAGCACCTTATCTGTTTGTAAGCAAGAGGTCACGAGGTCTAGTCTCCCCCCAAACCTGTGGTATCGAAGGGCGTGTCGCGCCAGCGCCACCGGTCACATGAAAAAATTTTACCAAGTGCACTATAGTTTATAGGAGGATGGATACCCGATCGATTCCTCCAATCTAAAAAAAAATGTTTGTTTTTGTTTTCTTGTTATTGTCTTTCTTGTAAACACAAACTTAAAAATAAAATTAGGTTCTTCTTTGTTTATTTTATTACAATTACAAGTTAGGGTTATTTGTAAAATAAAATAAAATTGTTGTCTTTTTTCATCCATTTAATTATCTATTTGTGTATTTGTATAGTTTAAATTAATAAATCTCTTATTTATAAAATGACTAAATATATGAAGTAAATTGTGGGTGGTTGGGTGGGCGTCCCTGCACGTTGGCAGAGGGATTTCGGCAGCCATGAGGTGGATCCCGCGTGGCCTTGGGAGTGGGTATCACCGCCGAAATGAAAGGAATGTTATGACACTGTTAGAGTTTTGTATGTCCTAGTACACCGAGAAATGCAAAAATATGCAATTGGGACAATTGGAAAGGAGATCATTTTTTGGCGAGCCTGGTAATAAAATATGGTGGAGAAGGACAACCTTTCTATGGAAGGAAGATCTTCCTTTCTCCAAAATTATGGTCTACTCGTGTGAGGTGTGCTCGGCTCTCTCGTTGTGGGCTTTATTAACCAATAGAGTGTCCAGTGGTTGGGAAAAGTTAGTGTGGTTGTGGTTGGTGCTTAGCATTGGGTGTGAAGAGTCATGTGACTATAGCTCTAGTTTTTCTACAATGATGGCTTCAGGTAGTCGCTCAAAATTTGTTATTTTTGTTTCAGTGGAGGGGCTAGAGGCGTTCTGCACAGACACCCCCATTTCTCTACATGCATCGGAAAGGCAATGCACTTTCAAGGAGATTACCAACCAATAGCTTAAGCGAATTCTTTGTGACACAGATCCTTTGGTTTTGGTTGCAATGAAAATGACTTTGGGGAAAGGCAACCTTGAGAGAAAGGAGTACGCAAGGGATAATGCATATATCCCATCTCGCTTCCTCGCAACTTTGTTGGATAATGGTGTTTCAAAGGCGGAGGCTAAGGTAATGGTGGAGTGGCTATTTCGTGAGGACCTATTGGGCGGCTTGGATGAAATGTTAAAGGCTGCCATCATGGGTAGAGGAATTTTGAGGCCAGCGGACCTAGAAAAACTATGGAATGAGAACGAGGCTATTAAATTTTTCCCCTTTCTTCTGGATTTGAAAGGGGCGAAGCTCATGAGGCACATAATGGTTTCTACGGTGGTGATGGAATTCCTAAAGAGGAAAGTGGGGCTGGTGTCGGTGGATGGTCTACAATGGGTGGAAGATTTCAAATCCTTTGCCAAGCTGAATGGTTTTTTGTGAGGTGGTGGTTACTTTTTCTCTGGTTTTTTGCTTCGTCTGGTAGTTAATTAATATCTTTTTCTAGCTCGATCCTGGCTTTCGGTACTAGTTTTGGATCCTTCTCGGTGGGTTTATTACTAGTTATGCATTTTTTGACCTCTGTGATGATATTCCTACTATAGCAAATGTATTGTAAAGTTTCTATTTAAGTTAATATAAAATATCTAACCCTTACGTATCAAAATATATATATATGAAGTAAACAATTTATTTGTTTTCATTTATTTTTTCAAAATTATAAATAAATTTACTTCTATAAAAATAAAGTAATTGAAAATTTTATGCATTTTAAGAAATAAATATTAAATTATTGAAATAATTATTTTCAGATAATTTTGACACTAATAATATTAGTTATGTACTTAAAATATGGTTCCAATAAATAATTTATTAAAATTATAGTTATATATCATAAATACATCTATATAAAAACATCAAACATTAAGAAATGCCTCTAATTTATCAAGATATGTATACTAATTTATTTTCATCTTTTTCAATTTATCAAAATTAACTAAATCAAAAATTAAAAAAATTATCAAAATTGAAAATGGAAACCTAAAAATCTTTGGCCAAATCAATAAATATCTCTCCTCATTGATTATTTAGCTCATATTTTAGCATATCCCAAAATTTCTCTTTAGATATAAAATTAGATTTCTTTGGATGGGGTTTGAAACTCTTTTGGAATATAACTTGGAAATTAATAACTCTAAGCTTTAGAAAGGATCTAGTATCATAAATGTTGGCTTTAGGTAAATGTTATCATGTTGTTTGCAATTTTAGATAAATTGCTTCATCAAAATAATCTTCAAAAAATGGGGTTGTTGGTTCAAAAAAATATGCTTTATTTCCTTGAAAATGAAGAGTTTGGAAGACGCCTTTTTAAGCTTTCCCCTTTACCACTTTTATCACTATTTGTATTGTGATTTGTTGAGAATTTCATGGAATAATTTTGAATTTATCCAAGACTCTCTTATGAATCAGTTGTAACCTTCTTTGAAGCTAAAATACTTTAAAATTTTGCATGATATCAATCTTGGTTTGATGAGCTAGAATATTTGGTGAGAGGAAAATTAGAGGATTTTAAATGGTACAAAAAAGCATATAAGTCATGTTTGGGTAGAATAGTGGTCAATCTAAAAGAAACTTGTCAAGTTTGGATTTAATATTATCAATCGAGGACTTGGTAGGAATTTAGAGTTCTAATAAGAGTTCTACCTTTTTTGCCTCTTCCAATAATAACTCTCATGATTATCAACTTACTCAATGGGAAAATCCTCCTCCAAGCTTGGATAAAATTAATGTTGACAATGCTACAAAAGGCAAGCCTAGAAATACTAGCACGGGAAGTATTTGTTGTGATCATAATG